>JAYESA010000018.1:51880407-52187907 GCA_036927795.1 Iris macrosiphon
GTAATATGAATACTCAATCACAGATCTATAAGATAGAATAACACACGCATATGATATAAGAACTGAAGAGTCACAATATAACTCACAAGACCAAAATATTATCTAATGAGTCATAGAAATACTAACAACAGAGCTGGAGACAAATCCAGTATAAAAGAATCTAACTACTATGCTACGAGTCCTAGGTCGTCTGTCTCAGTCGGGATGAGACCCTCCTGAGCCAAGGCCTCTGTCTTTAAGCCAAGCACGTCGTGAGGCCCGTAGTGAGTGGGGTACCACTCCTCAGTGTCATCTGGAAAAAATATATTTAGTCAAGAAAGGAGTAAAGTACATCTCTAACAGCAGTTCTAATAAATGATATAAACTATGTAACAGTAAATATATATGAATGTACAAGATATAATATACAGATACAAGAGATATGCAATAAGGGAAATACTAGAAATAAATACAAGAATGAGTAATATGGAAATAAACAAGAAATACTAGTAATTAGGTGAGTGAGTACCAGCTTTAATATGTGATCGGCTTGGAAACTTGCACAAAGATAATGGCTTGGTTAATCATAGTGTGGTGTATGATCAACACTCAAGGAACAAAACATGCACAAGGAGGGTATGATCACATATATACACTAAATACTCCCTGCCCTCGACTAGTATAGTGAATCCAACTATGGTACATTATGACACGGGATTCTCTGGGTAGGTAGCAAGTCTCCCCAAGAATCAATGTAGGTACATGTACAAGAAGAACAAAAAAATAAGACTTGCACAAGATACACCATAAATACCAAGGAATAACATCTCATGATGAGATCCGGATATACCAATCCGTGTAACCATCGTGTCAAAAAATCAAGGATATCTACACTAAATATAAGGAACATAGAGGATCATAAATATAAAACTATCAGATAATGTACTTACCTGAAATCCGGTGAACAGTATCAGAGATGTCCGGTACGGTGCCTCGAAGACCTAAATATGAAATATTACATCAATACAAGGTTTTAAAATAAAAATAAGTTAAACTAGTCAACTTCTAGGTGAAAAAGCCATTTCTAAGTCAAAACAGTCAAACTAGGTCAACTCTAGGTCAAACTTGGTCAAACTAGCTATTTCTTGGTTGTACGAGTCTATCTCTAGGATATTGGATCCATACACTATATAACTAGGCCATACTAGCTATACTAGGAAACCAACAAGATACCGTATCATAAGATACGCAATTTATTTGATATGAAAATATTATAATATATATATACAAGACAAAATATATATATCACTCCTAGCTAAACTAATGCTAAGTGGATACCTTGGCTTTGAACCAAAAGCGGTATTACACCACCTACACACTCATCTTGATGCTCAAACCTAATACCTTGAGTAAAATCCAATACCTTGACATTACCTTGGTATCACAAGGTAATTCAATATCTAACATATTACCAATACCCATACACCTCACTATATATTAATATATATTTAAAATTTATAACAATAATATTCTAAACTATATACTAACATCTCCTTGATATTTAATATTCGTACCCAAGATATCTAACTCTCATTACCTTGGTGTACCCCAAGGTAATCTAGAATAATGCTAACAAATATTAACTAGTACTTATGTATATATAAATCTCATATATATAATATACCAACTTATTTATAATATATACATAACTATTAGCTTATTAATATAAACTAGTTAATATATATATATATATATATATATATATATATATATATATATATATATATATATATATATATATATATATATATATATATACTAATGTACTAGCTTACCAGATTATCAAATAAATTAACTAGCTTATCTATATATATAAGCTAGTTAATTTAATAGGATTTAAGATCAATCAAGAAATTCGGGATATTCTCAATAGAATGTACTATGAAAACGAAGAATTTGTGGTATGGTTTAAAAAAACCTATCCTATTAAAAAGAGATATGAGTTAAAGGATGAATATTACAATCATCTAGAAAGGAAGAGAAGGATAATATCCTTCTTTGATTGGTTTATCCAAAAATATTTGGATACAGAATTAACACAAATCAATGTGTTAGAGGACCATTATAAAGTCTGGAATACTGATACAGGATCAAGTAGCCGTACAACCAGATCAATGTATCCACCAAATGAGTCAATCAAACTTATGTCAAAAATATGACAGATAAAATTGATGCTGTTTCATTTGTCAAAATTATTGATAGTAAGGAAACAATTATTATAAAATTACAGAAAGCTTTACGGTAGAATAATTACACTAATGTGTTCATCCAAGTCAAGGGTCAACAATTGACCAAAATTAAAACTACCTTGGAAAAATTACTACATAAACTTGATAAAATAAAGCATTTATATTCTTCTGGGAAAAACTCTTTTAAGGAGACTTCTAATATCTCTATAAAACCTCCTCATGAGATAAAAGGGTTTAAAGTTACTAAGACCCCAGAAGTTACTAAGGAAGATATAAAAGAGCTAATAGCTCAGTTCAAAAGAAGTAATCTTCTGACGATTAATGCTGAAGAAAGAGAATTACAAGAGCTAATATCTCAAGTAAAACAAAAATTTGCTACTATTAGTGATAACACTAATAGGAATAATAATGCCATTAATGATCTCAATAAGAGTATTCAAGTTATTAATGGTCAGTCATCAAATACTTTTGAAATATTAGAAGAAGATCAACAAACTGAGGATCCGATTGAGGATGAAATTAATCAACAAATTAAAAAGATTCCTCTTTAAGTAGAGTAAACAGTAGTTGCCACATGTGTCTAGGCAACTGTTTGATGATAAAACAAAATAGTGGGTTTGTACAAAGCTCTTTTGGTTTACAAACTCAGGCTATTAAACTCTCCTGGTATACAACTATCAGAGGTATTATGAACATGATAGGTTTTGAAAATTCACCTGGCGAGTCACCATTTTGTTTGAGATAAAACAAATAGAGGGTTTGTACGAAACCTTTTTGTTTACAAACAAGAAAAGAGTACAATTAATCCTATACGAGGATATTAAGTACAATAAAAATGATTTTGGGGAAAAATTGCTATAGGAGTCTGATCTGCGGTCGATCACTTTGTCCCTTGGACTACACGATGATGAAGAAGTGCTGTAGAAGAAGAAGAAGCTTCAAAGGTTGCAAGTGGGATTGAACTGTCAACCAACACTCTCTGTCTTTGCTCTCTCTTCTCTGATCTCTGATAGTGCCCTGTGCTTGTGTGCCTATTTTCTGATCCGATTATCCGTCTGTGCGCCTTATTTGCTCCCTTTTTTATTTTTTTGATCCTTATTTTCTTCCCTTGTCCCTGTGATCAGGGGTCTCTATTTATAGAGATCAGTCACAATAACTGTCCAGTCAGAGTAAAAGCCAAGCTGTGAAGAGAGTTGCACCTTTTACGAGGAGGTTTTAATAACTGCTACCTAAGTCTGAATGACCTTCTAAATTTGTGTATGACACGTGTCCCATTATAAGA
The DNA here is from genome assembly GCA_036927795.1 of Iris macrosiphon. NCBI lineage: Eukaryota > Viridiplantae > Streptophyta > Magnoliopsida > Asparagales > Iridaceae > Iris > Iris macrosiphon. The sequence continues at coordinate 51,883,918 of JAYESA010000018.1, forward strand.
TAACACGTATAACTGCTTCTCGAAGATCACGGCATGCAAGCCACGTAGGTAACTGCCCCTTGCGTAAAGATGGTTGGCGTAAAAGCCAAATAACTGTCTTGTAGGTGTAAAAGCCTAGTTGGCGTAAAATCCTAGCTGTGAAGAAGACTACCTCCCTTACGCTGCGGTTATAACAACTGCTATCCACGTTCAAATAATCTTCTGAGTCTGCGTGTGACACGTATCCCTTTATGAGGTAACACGTATAACTGCTTCTCGAAGATCATGGCAGCTCCTGCGTAAAGATGGTTGGCGTAAAAGCCAAATAATTGTCTCCTTAGCGTAAAAGCCAAATAGCTGTCTTGTTGGCATAAAAGTCAAACTCTATTTTGTTGGCGTAAAAGCCAATACTCTGCATAAAACTTGATAGTTCATGAATAATAGATAACCAGCGTAAAATAGCCAATTATCCATCATGACTGATGTTTTGAGCATATTCTGGGCTAAATAGCCTTATCACATACCTTGGCAAATATGGCCGAGTTGGCGTATTTCGAGGAGATAGCATACGGCGTACTCCTATAGTTGAAAATAGCCGGGTTGGCGTAAAATGCAAGGATGGTGATGTGAGCGTATTAGTCATATTTTTAGCTCTTCCCCGTTATGACAAAATCTGAAGGATAGAACAAAATCTTGTGCATTAAATGCAGAGATATGCCCCCATTTCGTGTATTAAATGAAGAGATATGCCTCAAACTCTGTGCAGGAAACATCTTTTGACGTGGCGTCTGACCTTGTCTTTATCTTGAGCGTAAAACTCATCTCTGTCCATATAGAATAGGCAGCGTATTCTTTGAATGCGTAAAAACGACTTGTATCAAGAATATATCGCTAAACGACAGCCTGGGTCTCTGTGCAAAATTATCATCACAGCCGTCCTCTCTATCGTCGTGCATTACTTTTGTCAGGAGTCAGGTTTACTGTTCTGTCTGACAAATTCATTCGAGGAATACGAAGGGTTCCTCGTACAACTTTATGCTGCATTAAAAACAAATATATTTTGAACTTTACGCAGGAGGGTAAAGTCACCTTTTTACGCGGAACAGCCTTGAAGCACTGCTTTACGCGGACAGCTTTGAAGCCACATTTTACGTCGAACGGCTCTGAAGCTCTGTTTTATGCGTATTGCTCTGAAGCCATATTTTATGCCATATTGCTCTGAGGTTCTGCTTTATGCTGACTTCATGTATGTTGGGGAGTTTGACTGTATAATACGCGTACAATTCTCCAGCATATTTTATGCTTCTACAAGATCCCCTTCAAAATTTTCAAATTCCTTGTGATTTGAAATACTTTGAATGAAGCATGAAATGGTCAATTATAACTGACTTTTTTGAGTGTAAAACTCAGATTAATATTTACGCATATTCTGCTGACTGATCTGTCCCGCGTACTACGTAAAACCCTAAATTCGTAACATCTGAGCGTAAAATCTTCCGAGCGTAGATCTGTAGCTTCTGAGTATAAAATCGTGGATCTGTAGCTTCTGAGCATAAAAGCTTCTGAGCGTAAAATCGTAGATCCGTTACACAGCATGATGACCTGTCTCCTTTTCAAATGATCGGCTGACGTGGTTCCGAATCATAACCGACTATTAAAAATTAGATTTGGTTAAGGATTCGAAGAGTTATCTGAACTCTATAAATAATCCTAGGCCGTGAGAGAGAAAAACCTTTCATCTGTCTCTGCAAAACCCTTTGTCTCTTTCTGAGAACTCTTTGTCTTCGTCTCTTTTCTGAGAACATAGATTCGCCATGGCACCAAAACAGGCCTCTGCTGCTAAGGGAAAGAAAGTCGCTTCCTCATCTCGCTCCACTGCTCAAGCACGAGCGAATCCCACTAGGCCAAGCGAGCCTCTTTCTGAACGAAGTGCTCCGCCGTCTAGCTGTGCATCGGGCATCATAGGTGGAGACTTCAAGAGGAGAAACTCTTTGCATACGTTGTATGTGTATGCGCAAATATGCCCACATTCCTAATGTGTCAGCGTAAAACTCCATATTTTTGCAGTCTGGCGTAAAAACTAAGACTGTCAAATTTTGGTGTATACTGTAAACCTTGCGTTTTACTCACTGGAAGTAAATTCCAGCATAAAACTCAAATTTTTGTAGTCTGGCGTAAAAACTCATACTGTCAAGTTTTGGCGTATTCGGCAAACCTTGAGTTTTACGCACTGGATGTAAATTCCAGCGTAAAACTCAAATTTTTGTAATCTGGCATAAAAGCTCAGACTGTCAAGTTTTGGCGTGTACTGCAAGATTATAGCGTCTAGCGTAAAACTGACTTATTTTCTTGCTTCTTGCAGTGGACCTACAGATCCCCCTCTGGCTGAAGTGATGGGCTCTGCTGCTGGAATGCTGAATTCCAACTATCTGGAGGACTTATCCCATGTGACATTCCCCATTTCTGGAAACGAATATCCTAAAAAAAGGGGAACTCTGATCTTGGCCCAAGGAGAATGAATGTTGCTGAGTATGATCAGTGGGGATCCCCTGACATACATAGATGGGACTGAGTATAAGAAACCAGCTTTCTTGTTTGGGGATGTCATTGATAAGCAATCCCAGACCAAGCCCAAGAAGGAAGATTGGGTATTTTCTGCTGAGGGCACGATCATGTATCTGCCAAAGATGCCCAGAGATTACCCTATCTCTGTATTCTTCTATGCCACTCATCCCAGGAAGATGGTATGGACTCTGACTCCCGATCTTCACGGCCAGCCGGGGAAGATCTTTTATAAGAAAGGATTGAACCGAGGGTCCTTTGTGAGCAGTCCTTCAGGCCCTGTCATGCCTTTCAGAGGATTACTGCCGGGCAGCGTCCCGAGTGAAGATACTTCACTTATCCAGCCGCTTCAAATAGCAACTTTCTGTAATAACTTTATGGGGTAGGGAGGAGTATACCCCAAAGTTAACCCTCGCACCAGTGGATGGCTTAGCCCCCATAATCTTCGATGGGCCAGCTTAACTGCCTGGGCCCTAAAGCACTTTCAGGTAGAGCTGGAAAGTATTGGCTTGTTTGCGGCTGTGAGTGCTACTAGTGTTGGGCTGCCTCTCAACCCCAACTTGTTCTTAGCTTTGATGGAGCGATATAACTCGCTCACTGGTACTTTTGCCACTCTGATAGGTGAGTTGGGCTTGGCACTCCATGAGATGGCAGACATCTCAAAGATGCCAATGGGAGACACTCCTTATGAAGAGTATGTTTCCACAAATAGGGAGCTGAGGGATACTAACCCTCGGGTAGTGGCAGTGTACCAAGAGCTGATGAGCCACTATCTTGCGTGCACCACCTTCTACAGAGAGCCTTCTAACTTAGCCCATATCAAAAAATGGGTATCCTATCTTTTCTTCCATCAGGTTAGAGATGCCAAGCAGGACAAGGTTGTAGATAGGAAAGATAAGCCTTTAAACCTTCTGAGCATGCTTAATGCCAATACGGTCGATGATCTCATTGAAGATGTAGGGGCTCTAGATCGTGTTCTCAATTAAAAGATAGGGGGTTATCCTGTAGGAACCAAAGCCCACAACTATATGAGGTATTGCCAAAAGCCTCTGTCAAGAGAAGCTCAACTGGCTGGCTTCTTTTCTGTTTGGCTACGCCGATGGGTGGTGCCTGGTATCGCATCTGCGGATCGCATTCATCGCAATACCTTACGGCCTGTAGTGCGTTTGGTATTTGGAGCAAGATTGGGCCTGCTCCCTGCCATGGTGTGCAAGATTCAAGCTGGCCTGAGGGCCATTACTGATGGACTGCTGGCTGATGATACACAGCGTGAAGGATTTCCCAGAGTGGAATTGCCATTCTTATATCTGATGGGATAGTTAATCCTTCACAACACCAAAGTGATGTCTTCCGGATCGGCCAGTGGTTCGGGCAATAACTTCCTGTTGAATTACAAGAATTCTTTTTGGAATGTGACTAGCGTCATAGACTGTCGGCTAGCACTAAATTTTGCCCATAGTTGGAAGTTCTTCTGCATCGTCCCCCCTGTACATATCAATCAACAGGGGACGAAACTTCAGGATGCAGGTCAGGGGAAGACTATTCTTTCTGCTGAAGCCTTTTACTGGTTGGTCTGCATTAGACCTTCCCATTTGTTGTACAGAAGTGAGGACCATTGCTACTTGGAGCCTTATCTACCTAGCCGTTTCGCTAGGCAATTTGGGTATGATCAGTTACACGTGGGGAATCCCATCACCAGCTTCAAGTTCAAAGGTGGATTTATTGATGGAGCTAGAGGATGGCGGTACTTCATAATGGGTTGTATTGGAGCAACCTTTGCTGTGCCCACGACTTCTCTCTCCATGGAGCTGCGCATTCTCTACTCGTACGCACAGTTTTATGTGTCCATCAATACCTTCCATCATGATTTTGATGTTCATGGCAGTTTCAGGATGCCCTCCCATAGGTCCACTGGGAGAGAGAAGATACCATCTGTCTTCTTTGATGAAGGTGATAAAGTTACTAGTGCAGATGATTTTTTGTTGATTGTACCGAGAGGAGTAATAGCTCCGCCAGCAGAGCCTCTCATTATTTTCCATAAACGAAAGGCTTCCACTCTGAAAGAGCCTTCCCCCCGCACGAAGAAGAAGACTACCGGAGGTCCTAAAAAGACTTCCACCAAGGGGCCTCTTCCAGGAGTGAGCCTATTGTTTCCCCTGTTGGGGATGATTCTTTGATCAGGGGTCCTTTACCTTTTAGAGAGGGAACCTCCATAGTTCCAGCTGACAATGCTGGAGTTTCTTTGCTCGCGACTGCTGTTGCTACCACCGTTACTGGTAGTGCTTCTAGATCGCCTTCGAGGCCAAGCGTAATAAGAATCCATATACCTTTATCCAGACAAATAGGGCCAGCCCCTCCTTCGTTTGTAAGTATCTCGAGCGAGATTTCACCCGATGAACCTCGAGTGGATCTGGGTGACGACTGGGATGACTACCCTCAAACATCAGTTGGTGTATCCTCTTCTCCAGGTATGACCGCTTGTTTAGCATCATTAAGAAATGATTTAGCTATACAGGCTGTAGACACAACATACATACCATCGGCCATGGGTAAATATTGTCTTCACGCTTTCTTCAGGAAAATTAACATCAAATTGATATTAACTTTCTCTTATCTTATTTTCAGGCGAAGACGTCTCTGGGGAGGACAGAGTTGACACAACTTCTGATTTTGTTGCGGATCCAGCTAATGAAATGACGGCACTTGATGTCGACGAAGCATATTTTGAAACTGCCGATCTTTCATCCGTAATATTCTCGGGTGTCATCCCGCCAATGGCAGTTCAAATAACATCAGAGGAGGATGAACACATCGTCTCGACTGTGCCTCCTTCATCGAGCATGCTAACAACTTCAACTGTTGTTGGTATCTCTTTTTTGTCGCGCCATCTTTTGAAGCAACGACTGTGGCAACATCCTCTGCAGTCATTCCCTATAGGAGATTTACCAATATTGTGGCCACTCCCAGCATACATTCGATCTTTGCTACGCTAATTGAGCAATATACTAGCATATTCTACCGCACTTTGAAAGAATTGATATCTATGGTGCTGGAGAAGAATCTAGGCTTTGATGCTCTGAAGATGTCCTCCAAGCTCACTATAGCGCCGATTAGAAATTTTAATGACGCTGAAAGAGCTGATGCGCTAGAGCAAATAGTTAATGGTTTAGAACAACCTATTAACGAATATTTACAACTATCCCGATGCAGCATCGATGACCTGGTTCAAGCTGAGTATGACTCCCTAACTGCAGAACTTGCTCAAAGGACAGAAACTTTAAATAAATCCATCCCGGAGCAGCAACAAGAGATGAAGAAAGAGCAGGCAGTGTTGGTGGAGAGTATTCCTCAGCTGGCCAAGTGCGGCGCTGAATGTGAGGGATATGAAGTGAGGGTTCAAGAATTGGAGGCTGAACTTGCTCAAACCAAGGACAGGCTTCTCAAAGCATCGCTAGTTCGTGATGTATTGAAGGGCCAAGTGGATACAGCTCAACAGAACTTGACACATGTGGGTGTCATCTACGCAAGTTTTGTTGATTCCCTGTCCAAACTTTCTCGCTTGAACAATGACGAAGCAAGGCTGGAGCTGGCTCGCACTAACATTTTAAACTCCAGGAATGAGAGGATGGCTGCTTTGCCGCAACAGATCAGGGATTTAACTGCTCCCCCCCAATGATGTACTTTTTTGTTTCTCCTGTAATTTCTCAGAGATAATAAAGATATATTTTCTGACTTTGTGGACTCATCACTTTAGAATATAAATGATAGGCTAAGATGAAAGTGATATCAAAGGTATCATGAACATGACATACTTTCGTTAAGGTTTTACTGAATGTAAATCTATTCAGAGGTAATATAAACCTGATAGAATATAATCTAACTAAATTTGTATACCAAATACTATCAGAGGTAATATGAACATGATAGGTTTACAAATTAGTTAAGAATATCCATTAAGAGGTCATATGAATATAATAGAATATGATCTAGCTAACCTTTGTGCGTGGCATCATCAGAATAAGATCTTCATCATACTCCGTTAAGCAAAGGAGATCAAGTATAGTACTTCTTCAGGAATTTGCCGTTGATAGGAGCCATTGCCAAATTTCTATTAGGCTTGGCTAATCTGTAAGCGCCATTTGTAACCATATAAGGGCCCTCCATTTCTTTATGATTGTTTGTACGAACTTTGGACATCGTACCAGAGGTAATATATACGTAGTACAATACCGTGTTTGTTGAGGACATCCCACTGGGGGATCTTTGGTGGACCTATTATTTGTTGTGCACGATGAGTGCAAATAATAAGTTCGAAACAAGCCCAATCAGAGGAAATATGGATGTGACAGGTTTTGGGGCTAGTAAAGACATCCTGCTGGGAGATTTTTTGTGGACCCATTACTTATTTGCACACGGGAGTACAAGTAATAGGTTTGAGATAAGTCCTGCCAGAGGTAATATAGCCGCGGTAAAATATGACTCTGTAGGGGTAATGGAGAGACGTAGTCCAGAGGTAATATGAACATGAACAACTTTCTCTTTGCTGGGAAAAATGAGGATAGTTCAGAGGTAATATGAACATGAACAATTTGTTTCCATTACGGGCATCCCATAGGGGTTTTTTGTGGACCTATTACTTCTTGTGCACTAGAGTACAAGTAATAAGTTTAAGACAAGCCCTGCGAGAGGTAATATGGACGTGGCAGTTTTTGTGGACCTAACACCACTAGCGTACTTAGAGTTAAGTATGGGTGTTAAGTTGAGATGACAACCGATATCAGAGGTAATATGGACATGAAAATCGATAGCCAAAACTCAGGAGGTTTGCTCAGAGGTAATATGAACATAACAAACTCAGCTTGAGAGAAATATTATGACAGCAGTTCAGAGGCAATATGAACATAAAATAGTATCTGAAAAACTCTTTGAGGAGTGATTCGTTGAGTGTGGTCTATCCAAACATGAAGATAGACCAAAGGATCCTCCGCTGGGGAGATTGATGGGACGATAGCTCAGAGGTAATATTAACATGGCTAGCGTCTAACGAGATTGATTTGAATAGTCATTGCGGGAGTGTGCAAGTAGACTTAAGGATTGTTCTGTTGGGGGAATTTTGAGGATCTATCATCCATTGCGTACCCGGGATTCTTGGATACGGATGATGGCTCTTTACAAAAATTTGTAACGAAGGAGAAATTGTTGCACATAGGCACTTGCTGGGGATGCCAGATTGCTGAACATATATATGATAGAATATGATTCTTGATCTTCGACGATCGAGAAAATATTGCATATAGGAACTTACTGGGGATGAAGAACCAAGAGTTGATTTGTACATCTGGGTTGTGGACTTATTACCCATGGCATCCCTTAAATAAGCTAAAACGACTAGCACTATCAGGGGTTATGCGAACGTGATAGTAGAAATTCGAAGAGAAGAACTTCACTCAGAGGTAATGTGGACATGAAAAAGTTCTGAAAATATCTTACTCAGAGGTAATGTGGACATGAAAAAGTTCTAAAAATATCTTACTCAGAGGTAATGGGGACGTGGTAAGATATGACTTAGTGGGGATAAAGAAAAACAGGGCAGAGGTAATATGGGAATGACCATTTTTGTGGTGATAGATTTACTCTGCTGTAGAAAGTGGAGAGACGTAGTTCAGAGGTAATATAGACATGAACTGATCGATAGCAACAACCTGGGAGGTTTGCTCAGAGGTTACTTGGATATGGCAAACTCAGCTGGAGGAAAAATAGTTTGGACGTGAACCCATGTCTGAAAAATTTACCGGGGAGTGATTTGTTGAATGGGGATAGTCCTGAAGGTTGCTCATCTGGGGAGACACCGTCTTCTCATTATAAACGCAAAGTGATGACTTTGGCGTCAATCAACTCCTGGATTTTTCTTTTTAGCACATAGCATGCCTTCGTGGGATGATGAATGTACCAATAAAAGAGACAATAATCTGGGTCATCGACCTTGCCAGCCTTTTCAGGGTATCTAATGTTGGGTAGCCGAAGTTTGTTCTCCTTCATCAATATATTGAAGATTTTAATGATGTCATCCTCATTGAAGGAGAAAGTCCCCTTTGGCTTTCGGGCTCCCGATTCCTGAGTCGTACGGTCCTCAGGAAAGATGGTCATAGTTGCATCATCTTCGGACTCAGAGGGAATTCTACCCCCAGCTTTGGATGTTGCTCTGTTTTGTCGAGGGAGACCACCCCAGACATGTCGTTGTCCGGTTCTTCTTCTTCTTCTTTTTGTTTGCCTTTGTCCATAGAAGTTGATTTAGAAGGACCTGCCTCTGGTACTACAGGATCAGACTCTAGAGGTTTAGAGTTTGCAAGAGATGCGGTAAACCCTAACCCAAAACGAGTTCGTTGACCGTAAGGATCACCATGCAACGGTATTCGTCTGCCTTTTCCATAATTGAGGCATTGCTTCAACTTCAAATCATAACCCATGTTTTGCATAATCTTTAAAGCCTGTGGGCTATATCTGTGGATTTGCATTCTCCTAACTTCAGACTCGTGAGGTTCTTCTTGTACAATCGGTCTATTCCGTATTCGACCGAAGGTTATTTGATGCTGATCGTTGCGAGTCGGTAGAACAATAAAGACAGATTCTTCATGTGGCCCATATGTCATGACGACGTTAGGTGTTGACACTAATTCCCACATGATCTTCCCATGTTTGGTAGTTAGGGGAACTGAATCCTGGTTTTGACCCCTGTCTTTGTGTTTCTGGATCAAGAAATCCCGCAAATCAGGAAGATTAGTAGTAGAAGAAGAAGGCTTATTCTGCCTTTTTATATCAGTAGGCTTGTGGAGATTAGGAACCATAACCCTTTCTCGGCTATAGGAATACAGTAGTCCATCCATGTGAGTGGCATATGATTCCTCATCTGTTTGAGGAGCATATCTTCCCGAAAAACAAGTCTTCTTTACGCGAACAGACCTCTCCTAGCACAATTTGGAATTTTGCACAGGTTCTTGTGAAATAGGGAAAGTCTGTGTAATCTGAAGAGTAGGAATTTTTTTTTCTTGTGGGCGTACAGGCCTAGAGGTTGGAAGGTTCGTCACTTGTTTTTCCTTGATGTGATCCAAGAGTCCACCTGCCTCTTCATAGACGGCAGATGCAAGTATACGCACAGGGCATGTTTGATATTTCTGGATTGGCGCTGAGGTATTGCCAGAAATTTTGTCTGCCACGTCACAGACGGGAGACGATATTTTACGCGCATGGCTCGTTCTAGACTTCTGGATTGGTACTGGGGCATTGCCAGAAGTTTTGTCTGCCACGTCACAGACGGGAGACGAAGGTTTACGCACAGGACGCGTTCTAGACTTCTGGATTGGCACTGGGGCATTGCCAGAAGTTTTGTCTACCACGTCATAGACGGGAGACGAAGGTTTACGCGCAGGGCGTATAGGCGCAACTTTATTGATCAGATAGTGAGAGCTTACAGGAAGGTTAGAGGACGTCATAAGCATCCATACTTTATGCATCTTCCTATTGTTCTGGACAGAGGAGGAGGGAGAGCTACCCCCTGCATGAAGCATGTCTTCATAGGCAGATTGGTCGAACTGGACGACCAAAGTCTTCTTCGTTGATCCGATGGATACAACATCGTGTTGAGCAATTGCTTTCTCGTCAGATGAGAAAGTCTTCCCTTGTAGAGTCACTATCTTTGTTTGATGATAAAACAAAATAGTGGGTTTGTACGAAGCTCTTTTGGTTTACAAACTCAGGCTATTAAACTCTCCTGGTATACAAAACACTATCAGAGGTATTAAGAATATGATAGGTTTTGAAAATTCACCTAGCGAGTCGCCATTTTGTTGAGATAAAACAAATAGAGGGTTTGTACGAAACCTTTTTGTTTACAAACAAGAAAAGAGTATAATTAATCCTATACGAGGATATTAAGTACAATAAAAATAATTCTGGAGAAAAATTGCTATAGGAGTCTGATCTGCGGTCGATCACTTTATCCCTTGGACCACACGATGATGAAGAAGTGCTGTAGAAGAAGAAGATGATTCAAAGGTTGCAAGTGGGATTGAACTGTCAACCAACACTCTCTGTCTTTGCTCTTTCTTCTCTGATCTCTGATAGTGCCCTGTGCTTGTGTGCCCTATTTTCTGATCTCTGTCTCCCTGTCCGCTTCTATTTTCTCCTCTCCTTTTTATTTTTTTGATCCTTTTTATTTTTTGATCTTTATTTTCTGCCCTTGTCCCTGTGATCAGGGGTCTCTATTTATAGAGATCAGTCACAATAACTGTCTAGTTGGCGTAAAAGCCAAGCTATGAAGAGAGTTGCACCTTTTACACGGAGGTTTTAATAACTGCTACCCACGTCTGAATGACCTTCTAAATCTGCGTATGACACGTGTCCCATTATAAGGTAACGCATATAACTGCTTCTCGAGGATCACGACATGCAAGCCACGTAGGTAACTGCCCCTTGCGTAAAGATGGTTGGCGTAAAAGCCAAATAGCTGTCTTGTAGGCGTAAAAGCCTAGTTGGCATAAAAGCCTAGCTGTGAAGAAGACTACCTCCCTTACACTGCGGTTATAACAACTGCTATCCACGTTCAAATAATATTCTGAGTCTGCGTGTGACGCGTATTCCTTTATGAGGTAACGCGTATAACTGCTTCTCGAAGATCATGACTTGCAAGCCACGTAGGTAACAGCCCCTGCGTAAAGATGGTTGGCGTAAAAGCCAAATAACTGTCTCCATGGCATAAAAGCCAAATAGCTGTCTTGTTGGCATAAAAGCCAAACTCTATTTTGTTAGCGTAAAAGCCAATACTCTGCGTAAAACTTGATGGTTCATGAATAATAGATAACCAGCATAAAATAGCCAATTATCCATCATGACAGAGGTTTTGAGCGTATTCTGGGCTAAATAGCCTTATCACATACCTTGGCAAATATGGACGAGTTGGGTATTTCGAGGAGATAGCATACGGCGTACTCCTATAGTTGAAAATAGCCGGGTTGGTATAAAATGCAAGGATGGTGATGTGAGCGTATTAGTCACAGTTATAGCTCTTCCCCGTCATGACAAAATCTGAAGGATAGAACAAAATCTCGTGCATTAAATGCAGAGATATGCCCCCATCTCGTGTATTAAATGCAGAGATATACCTCAAACTCTGTGCAGGAAACAACTTTTGACGTGGCGTCTGACCTTGTCTTTATCTTGAGCGTAAAACTCATCTTTGTCCATGTAGAATAGGCAGCGTATTCTTTGAATGCGTAAAAATGACTTGTATCAAGAATATGTCGCTAAACGACAGCCTGGGTCTCTATGCAAAATTATTATCATAGCCGTCCTCTCGATCATCGTGCATTACTTTTATTAGGAGTCAGGTTTACTGTTCTGTCTGACAAATTCATCCGAGGAATACGAAGAGTTCCTCGTACAACTTTATACTGCATTAAAAATAAACGTATTTTAAACTTTACGCAGAAGGGTAAAGTCACCTTTTTACGCGGAACAACCTTGAAGCACTGCTTTACGCGGACAGCTTTGAAGCCACATTTTACGCCGAATGGCTTTGAAGCTCTGTTTTATGCGTATTGCTCTGAAGCCATATTTTATGCCACATTGCTTTGAGGTTCTGCTTTACGCTGACTTCATGTATGTTGGGGAGTTTGACTGTATAATACGTGTACAATTTCCCAGCATATTTCATGCTTCTACAGCAATTGTATTATGCAATTATTGTATTTCTACATCATCATCGTCTTTGTCCGAAGATTGAGTAGTGACTCTATGATGCATTCTCTTGATGGCATAGTTATTGCGTTCAAGTTATTTCTCTGTTATGATTATTATTAGTGTTAAAGTTGTTGCCTTAGTTAACTGCGATATAGCTAGGATCTGCCGAAGCGATGTATCTTCTACCTAGTGGAACGACATCAAAGTCACGTAGCCTTGTTATGCCAAGAGGGCAGTTGATGGCGTAAATCATTGACAGCCGTGTTAGGTCTTTAGTATCGTTAGATATGTCTAAAACTACTGGAGTAGTTAATTAAGATAATAGAGTTTTCATAATAATTACCATTAACAGTTTTATAGCTTGATAATAATAACTAGTCATGGTACATGTAAGTGAGGGAAGTAGAACCTCAAAAAAGCTAATGAGTAAAGAGTTAGCAATAGGCTTCAATAAGAAAGTCCTTACTAAGGGTAAATCCATAAAAAATGCTCAGAATCTTGAGTATTCATCTGAATTAGAGGAATTAAACAAATGGACAATTCCAAAGGTAAAGCCATTTTTTTTTACCAAATTGGTACTTTTGACTTTAAATCATCCATTTCCATTAAAACAATGGAAAGAACTATTTCTGTGAATAACACAGAACATTCTTTCAAGCTTATAAGCGAAGAAGATATTGTGCATGTTCGTGACGCCTATAATTATGTCCATATTGGACTAATTCAAGTTGTATTTAAACCTTTAACTCTACCAGGATTAAATGCATCAATAATGACATCTCTCAGAGATGTAAGGTGTTTAGATTGGAGTTAGTCCCTAATGGAAGTTATGCATACCTCTGTCATGGCCCAGTCTACTTCAATGTTTATCCTAATTTAACTCTGTCAATGACAGACACTCATTTATATGAGTCAGGAATAGGGCATATTGATATTTTTATCCCTATGAACTAGTAATTTAGTTCTATTAGGATAAAGTCCCCGTGACTGAGGAGTAATAATGTGACGTATAATAATTTTGCTGTAATTGACGTCACTACGAGTATCATTAGTTTTCTGATAAAAGTGCTCAATTTCAACCGATTTGGTTGTCAGCAAAATTCCTTCATAGACATTCCTGTCTTTGCCTCGTACAGGAAACATATTATTTTCCAAGTATTTCTCCTTTAATTTCCAGGGGTCAACCATCATTGGGATATCTGATTCTCTAGTTGAAGAATTTCTTCTGAATAATTATTCTGAGTAAAAATTATTTCCACTTCAACTGCTTGCTTGTATGAAGAAACATTGGTTTCCTCAGGTTCTGGAATCTGTATGCCTCTATTATAGGTCGTCCCTTTTCCTAGAACAATTTTCTTGGAGTAGTTTCTTAGATCATTGGAGCTCAAGGTCATGGGTCTAGGAACCCATGGCTGCTTGCCTTTTTCTTTCCGTCTCAAAGTCCTGCAAAAATTCACGAGTTAAAAAGTCAGGAAGTGAATTGTCAGTTCCCTTAATATATTCAAAATCAAATATGGCTAATTATGCTTGCCATCAAGCAAATATTTGCTTAGATGCTAAATTTTTAACATCTTTTTCTAAGACAGTCTTAGCAGAACTATAAGCAATCCTTAATAAGAATTTCTTATTAAGTAAATCATACTAAAATTTATGAATATATTAGATAATAGAAAGAATTTTTTTCTAAATAGTTGAATATTTGATTTGAGTATCATTTCATTTTTCTGAATGATATCTTACTAATACTTCTTTATTGGTGTTAGGGTTTAATTATTTTAGTATACCCCCATATCCAATATCACTTGGATCAGTTTTAACTATTTTAAACTATTCAGCATTGGCTAAATGTAGACAGGGTAAATTTTTAACTTTCTGTTTTATTGTTTTCACTGATTCAGTATGGGTATTGGTCCAAGGAGCAGGATTTTTTCTTAATCTTTGACACAATTTTTTTGTATCAACAACGATATTCTTATAGTATTTAGATACATAATTTAATACACCAAGAAATCTCTCTAACTGCTTATTATCAATAATTTCATCAGGGAATTTAGAAGCAAATTCAATACTTCTATCAATTGTAATTATTATGTTATTCACAATATTATGTCCCAAAAATCTTACTTCTTGTTAAAAAAGTTTTATTTTTGGGACAGATATTACTAAGCCATTTTTAATGACTAAGTATTTAAACACATTAAGGTATTTAAAGTATTCTTCTATTTTATTAGAGAAAATTAATATATCATCAATGTATGATAATATAAAATTAGAGTGTTGAATAAATATTTTATTCATAATATTTTAAAATTCTGAAGGTGCATTCTTCAGACCGAATGGCATAACATTCCATTCATAATGGCCAAAAGGAACAGTAAACGTAGTTTTATACCGATCCTTTTCATTAATTTGTATTTGCCAATAACCTGATTTCAGGTCAAATTTAGAATAGATCCTTGCTTTAGGTACTCTATTGAGTAGATCTCTTTTATTAGGAATTGGATAGCGAATCTATTTTAAAACCTTATTTAGAGGTTTATAATTAATAACAAGTCTAGGCACACCTCTTTCTTTTTCAGCATTATTATTTACATAAAATGTTGTGCAACTCCATGGGGAGTAAGACTTGCGAATTAATTTCTTCCAATAAATCTTGGATTTCTTTTTTACACAATTCAAGATATTCTTGATTCATTTGACAAGGTCTTGTCTTTGTCGGAATATCCTTTTCATTAAAGGATTTTGCATAAGGAAGGAAAACTATATGTTGTTTCCTATCCCAGAAAGCATTAGGGATATTACTACAAGTGTATAGCTTAAAGTCTTCTTCGACTTATTTGATTTTTTGTTGGATTTTCAATTATTTTAATTGCTGGGTTATAGTAACCTGGGCAAGTTCTTTTTTTAAGAAATTAATTTGATTTTCTTTCAAATTAACTTCATTAAGAATTTTAACTATTGGATTTGTTATAAATTCAAAAGTTATTATTTTGCCTTTATAACAAGTTGTAATTCCTTCCTTATTTATCTCATTAATGGGCATGAGTTTTTCTAAGAATGGAGTTCCTAGAATAAAATGCTGAGATATTTCCTTTACAACTATTAGATGTACAGGAATACAAATATCATCCTTACAAATATTTACATCGTAAATTTTGTAAGGGGTAGTTAGTGCTTTATTATTAGCAGCACTAAGTGTTTGAGTAGTTCGTTCACAATATTTAATTGGAACTACTCCTTCTTTAACACCATTTAGATCTGCACCACTATCAACAAGTGCAATCAAATTGGTTATATAATACTCATTATTAATGAGTAGATTTATTTTAATATACCATTTATGGGTAATAAATAAATCTATTTTTTGCAGAATTTTTTTCTCCTTTCTTCTGAGTCTATCTGTCCCTTTTGAACAGACTGATTCTCTCCCTCTTGTTCTTGTGGGCAAGAAGAACCAGCAGAAGATTCACCAGTGTCTATTAATCGAGTTATCTTTCTAGATATATTATCTAGTTCCAGCTTGTCCAGTCTTTTCTGAATTTGTTGATCTTGAGATTTTAAATTTTTAATCTTAATTTTTAAAGTTTTTATTTTAGACTGAAGTTCCTGTATAGTAACAGGTTTAACTTATCTGCTTCTATATCAAAAAATTACTTTAGCCATATGGTAGGCTTGAGTAGAAGTCTGTATAGGTACATTAATCTTATCTGACTCTTCTCCGATTACTTCTATAATTTTATTTTTTATTTCAAAACTAAAATTATCAGTTAATAAAGCTTCAATAATATCCTTTTCTCATTAAGAGTTAAGGTATTTATTGATGACCTATTCATTTCTGCTATAGATTTATAGTAGTTAATATCTTTATCTGTAACACATTCGTTGCATTGGCAATCTCATTACACTCATTAACTGAATCATCAGTAGTCTCATCATTAGATTCATCATTTGATGAGTTTTCTTCGGAATTGGAATTGATTATTAATTTATAAAGAGTCTTTCTTAACCGTTCATCTTCGATCTCTTCCAATTTCTTTTTCGTATAATACTTGTTAGCATAGTGACCTAATTTACCATATTTATAATATTTGATAATATTTTTCTTAGAAGATTTCTTCTTTTTAGAGTACTTACTGTCTTTATTTTCAGTAGTATCTTGTCTTTTTGAAGGATATTTTTTTCTTTTATAAGGTCTCTTGTAATCCTTATATTCTTTTACTTTCTTCTTTCCCTTTGTATTAAGAGATTTGAAAGTATCCATTGCAAACTGTTCACAAAATTCTTCCAGTTGTCTTTTCTCAGAGATTCTCTGAGTTTTAAGTTGATGTCTTAGCTTTAAGTCATTACATAAAGCTAGACCTTCTTCAATACACTTATTGATTAAATTTCCATAAGTATAATTGGAATAAGGAATGACACCATTATTTTGGTTTCTTAAACCTTGTCTTATTCTTTCTGCAAAGAGATTGGAAAGTTCATCAATAAATTTTGACTTCCAGTGAGCATTATTTGCATCACCAAGTAATATTACACTACTTAAGAAAGTATCTTTATACCATCTGAAGTGAGTAAGAGTTGGACACCTTAAATTCTGAAGAAGAGTTCTTACTCTTTCTCCATGATCGGAGATTCCTCCTGTAAAGTGTTCCAAAATTGTAATAATTAAGGAATAAACCGCATCAGGTTTTGTTGTCTGAGTATTATTCTCAGAACTTGTCTCAGTTTTTACAACACTTAAGATTTCTACTCTCTGTGAGTCGGTTAGACAATTATTCCACCAACCTCTAAGAGTACCAGTGCCAC
The DNA here is from genome assembly GCA_036927795.1 of Iris macrosiphon. Classification (NCBI taxonomy): domain Eukaryota; kingdom Viridiplantae; phylum Streptophyta; class Magnoliopsida; order Asparagales; family Iridaceae; genus Iris; species Iris macrosiphon. Next base: position 51,900,997 of record JAYESA010000018.1, read on the forward strand.
CGCAAGTGATAAATTGTACGATTTCTTTATCATTATTTTCAACAACTTTGGCAACATTGGAGTACATCATCATTCGATGTAACTGATCATGGATTTGTTTGTCTGTAAGACCATCTATGTTCCATTCATAGATTCCCCCCCACTATAATGGTTTTGTACTATTTTATTATTTTTCTCAAATAGTACATCTGTGGAAGTAGGTCCTTGATAATAGTATTTTATCAGGTTCGGTTTACCATATTTAACCGTCTGAATTTGGGAATTATGTATTTTAGATTCAATAAAAGATTTCTGAAGATCCTCAATCTGATGTGGATTAATTTCATCCTCAATCGGATCCTTAGTTTGTTGATCTTCTTCTGACATTTCAGAAGTATTTGATGACTGACCATTAATAACTTGAATACTCTTATTGAAATCATTAATGGCATTATTATTCCTTTTAGTGTTATCACTAATAGTAGCAAATTTTTGCTTTACTTGAGCTATTAGCTCTTGTAATTCTCTTTCTTCAGCATTAATCGTCTGAAGATTACTTCTTTTGATCTGAGCTATTAGCTCTTTTATATCTTCCTTAGTAACTTCTGGGGTCTTAGTAACTTAAAACCCTTTTACCTTAGGAGGAGATTTTATAGAGATATTAGAAGTCTCCTTAAAAGAGTTTTTCCTAGAAGAATCTAAATGCTTTATTTTATCAAGTTTATGTAGTAATTTTTCCAAGGCAGTTTCAATTCTGGTCAATTGTTGACCCATGACTTGGATGAACACATTAGTGTAATTATTCTGCCGTAAAGCTTTCTGTAATTCTGTAATAACTGTTTCCTTACTATCAATAATTTTGAGAAATGAAACAGAATCAATTTTATTTGTCATATTTTTTACAGTAAGTTTGATTGACTCATTTGGTGGATACATTGATCTGGTTGTACCGCTACTTGATCCTGTATCAGTATTCCAGACTTTATAATATTCCTCTAACATATTGATTTGTGTTAATTCTGTATCCACATATTTTTGGACAAACCAATCAACGAAGGGTATTATCCTTCTCTTCTTTTCTAGATGATTGTAATATTCATCCTTTAACTCATATCTCTTTTTAATAGGATATATTTTTTCAAACCATACCACAAATTCATCGTTTTCATAGTACATTCTATTGAGAATGTCCTAAATTTCTTGATTGATCTTAAATCCTATTAAATAGAAGTAAATTCTATTTTCGACATTGTCGGAGAGCTTATTTTGCTCTTTTTCTTGTATAAGAGATGTGCTATTGCATCATCAGTAATTTTGATTTTATTTACTTCTTCTTTATTAGAAGAAGTTGACACTATTATAGAAGGTAGAGATTTTCGTCCTGATATTGATAATCGAGAGATATTATGAGGAGTAAATCTCACTTCTACTTCTCCGTCATTAGTCTGAACAATTTGATCAATATCTTTGTTACAATTGGTTGTGGCAATACAGCTTGACTTAAAATCCATTCTTTTGGGAAATTAATTTTATCCCATCTAATTATCCTATTAGTTGCTACTTTGGATGTTAAAAGATTCGTTTCTACCAAAGTAGTTTTACCAGGTGTGGTAATATGCCTGACATTTAAGGCAATGGTATTCATCACCTTATAGTGGATCCTATAGATTACTGCTATAGTTTCAGATCCAGGCAGAAAGTTGTAACCATAGGTTTTAAAATTTAAAGTTACAGACTCATATAAATGAGTGTTTGTCATTGATAGAGTTAAATTAGGATAAACATTGAAGTAGACTGGGACATGACAAAGGCTAGTCTGCATAACTCCCATTAGGGACAGACTCCAATCTAAACACCTTGCATCTCTGAGAGAGGTCATTATTGATGCATTTAATCCTGGTAGAGTTAAAGGTTTAAATGTAACTTGAATTAGTCCAATATGGACATAATTATAGGCGTCACGAACATGCCCAATATCTTCTTCGCTTATAAGCTTGAAAGAATGTTATGTGTTATTCAAAGAAACAGTTCTTTCCATTGTTTTAATGGAAATGAATGATTTAAAGTCAAAAGTACCAATTTGATAAATTTCTTTTGGCTTTACCTTTGGAATTGTCCATTTATTTAATTCCTCTATTCAGAGGGATACTCAAGATTCTGAGCATTTTTTATGGATTTACCCTTAGTAAGGGCTTTCTTTATCCATTTTGAAATTTCTTATATTTTTAAATGGATAATTAAATATGAGTTTAATCATCTTAATTTTCCTATTCTAGCCAGAAAATTTCTGATAAAATGGTGGAATATGATTGATGAAAAAGACAAGGTACAAATTGCACAAAAATCTATCAAGGAAAATGAGATCCTTGTGGAAGCCAAGCATAAAAGGGAAATAATTGAAGACAGCCCTTTGAAAAAACTGAAGGAGTCACTAAAAAGACAAAATCCTCGAATTACTGAGGAAAAACTAAAGAAAAAATATCTTCAATACATGCAAACTTAATTTGATTCAATTTTTGAGACAGATAACATGTCTGTTAACTCGGCTAAATCAGAAAAAATGGCAGAAAATGTTATTGAAGAAGACTCAGAAACCTTCTTCAAGAGAATACATCATAGAGTCACTACTCAATCTTCGAACGAAGATGATGATGATGTGGAAATGCAATAATTGCAGAATACAGTTGCCTAGACACAGGTGGCAACTACTGTTTACTCTACTTAAAGAGGAATCTCTTTAATTTATGGCCGACAATGGTGGACCCCATAATACTTTCGGCACAAATGCCTTTTATACGTGTTAAACAGGCAAATAAAGTAAAGATAAAAAGTTGATGGTGACAGGCACTCACTGTTGCTGCTGATAAGAAGGAATCCTTTGCCTGCTGTTGTCGGTTTTAGTACCTGCATCTGTCGGTTACCAAGTTCTCCACTGAAGACTTCTTATACTATAAATAGAGGAAGAGTCCTCTGGGTTATGTATGCTGTTATTTTTATGTTCTAAAAGTTTAGTGTGCTTGTACAACTATTTTGAGTGATCAATAAAATTTCTAATTCCTACTAACTATATATATATATATATATATATATATATATATATATATATATAAGTTAGTTAGCTTATTTAATAAGCTAGATAGTTAATAAGCAAGTATATATATATATATATATATGTATATATAAACTAACTTAATAAATTATTAATAAGCTGCAGCTTATTGAAAAGCTGTTGCCGCTACTGCTGCTTACTGCCACTGTTGCTTACTGCTGCTTTATGCTTCTGCTGCAGCTGCTGCTTCCTGCTGCTGCTTCTACTGCTGCTTCTATTTCTGCTTTCTGCTGCTTCTCGGCTTACTGCTTACTACTTCCTGCTGTTTTTCAGCTGCTTCTCTCAGATTTTTCTCCCACTGCTTATCATTGCTTTTCTTTACTTTTTTATTATTTTCTCACTGTTTTTCCATTGTTTCTTCTTCCCTCAAGCTCACACACATAAATACATACCTCATACATATATATATATATATATATACATAAACCACATACATATATTTATAATAATATATATATACATATAATTATAACACTATAATACATACATACATACATACATATATATATATATATATATATATATATATATATATATATATATATATATATATATATATATATATATATATTAGAGAAACACATGAACTTCTACTCTTCCATGATCACCACATCAACATAAATTATAGATCAAACATATAAATATACATATACATATATTTTACACAATAATTATAATTACAATATTTAAAATATCTATAATTGAATTAAATTGCAAGGAACAAACACGTGAAGTGCATCGTACCCATATCACACTAGATCTACGATACGCTTGTGATACGGTTCCACCACACAACCAATTATATCCAAACAAACACGAGCAAGTCTAAAATAATAATTATGGATAATACGAAGAGCTAACTACCCATCTACGTGTCTGTGACAAAATATGACATGCTTAAACTTTTGTGTCGGAGGATAACTCCCAAATAAACCTGTATCTCCAAATTATTGGGATACGTCCTACACATATCCAATTATGGACATGATACTAGCCACACATAATCAAATACATCAATTTAGTCTAATTGACCTATTGACAAACACAAGATGTGTCAATCTCAAATTTTTTGCAAAATTTACACAAAATACCACATAACTTTCTCCATAGGCCTCCTATGAACCTAATTCCAATTCCTATGGGTAGCCTTAGCATATTGGGTGGTTTCTATGGATTAAAACACACATTTAGAGTCTAATTAGAAGGAAAAAACTAATTTATACCTATTGGAAGATGGATTTCCAATCAAACCTCCAAATTGAGTGAAAAGAGCCTCCAACTTGTAGATTCTTGCTCCTTCTTGTAGATCCTTGCTTTCTTCTTGTAGATCCTTGCTTCCTCCTTGTAGATCTGTCATGACTCGTACCTAATTTAGGGATGCAAATCGAAAACAATGCATAGCCTACGCCGCAGAATCGGGTAGAACGTTGTCTGGTATATCTAGCAATATAATTAACCACCAACAATATCAATATACTCAATAACAGATCTAAGATGGAACGAGCACGAATATGATAAAGAATAGAAAAGTCATATACAACTCATGAGTCTAAAATAATAACATTAATAAGTTTGAAAGAATACTAACAAAATAAGCTGGAGACAAATTCAGTACAAAGAATACTAAGAAGCTACTAATCCCGGGTCATCTGTCTCAGTTGGGATAAGTCCCTCCTGAGTCAGGGTCTCTGACTCTAAACCCATAATATCCTGAGGTCCATAATATGTAGGGTACCACTCGTCAGTGTCATCTGGAAAAAATATATCATGTCAGGAAAGGAGCAGAGTACATCTCTAACAGCAGTTCTAATCAATAATAAAAATTATGTAACAGTAAATAGATATGAATATACAAGATACAACAATAAATACAAGAGATATACAATAAGAAAATACTGGAATAAATACAATAATGAACAATATGATAATAAACAAGAATACTAATGTCTAAGTGTGTGAGTACTAGCTTTAACATGTGATCGGCTTGAGAACTTGCACAAGAGTATAACGGCCTTGTTAATCATATGTGTGGTGTATGATCAACACTCACATGGAACAAGACATGCACAAAGAGGGTATGATCACATATCTACACTAAAATATTCTCCACCCTCGACTGGTATAGTAGATCCAACCATGGTACGCTATGGCATGAGATTCCCTAAGAAGATAGCTAGTCTTTCCGAGAATCAGTGTCTGTACATGTACAAGATAATCAATGAAACAAGGCTTGCACAAGATATACCATATACCAAGGAATAATATCTTATGACAAGATCCGTATATACCAATCCGTGTAACCATCGTATCAAGAAAATAAGGATATCTACACTAGATACAATGAACATAGAGTTTCTCATAAATGAGAAACTATTAGAGAATATACTCGCCTGAAGTTCGATGAATAGTCTCACAGATGTCTGATATGGTGCCTCAAAGACCTAGATATGGAATATAATATCAATACAAGATTTTGAAAAAGAAATAAGTTAAACTAGTCAGTTTCTAGGTCAAAAAGTCATTTCTAAGTCAAAAAGTCAAACTAGGTCAACTCTAAGTCAAACCGGTCAAACTTGGTCAAACTACCTATATCTAGGTTGCATGAGTCTATCTCAATGATGTTGGGTTCATACACTAGGAATCTTGGTCATACAAGCAAAATCTTAGGATACTAGGATACCGTATCTTAGGATACGGAAACAATAGATAAATATCACTTATGCATATCAAACAACATTAAATATATAAAATTCTAATTATAAATATTAAATGGATACCTTCGTTTTAAACCAACTCGGTATCGTACAACTAAAACTCAAACTTGATACCCAAATCCAATACCAATACCTTGGGTATCCCCAAATACCTTGATACTTACCTTGGTATCTCAAGGTAATTACCAAAACTTCATATATATACTAACTACCCATTAATAACTATATGCTAACAACAAAATATTACAAATATAGTATACTAATACATAAATACCAATTAGAAAATATATACATATATATTAATACCATACATATATTAAATAGCTATAATAAATACATATATATATATACTCTACACCGTAAAACTGTCGCCAAAGACTGCTGTTGCCACCGCTAATGTTGCTGATACGGCTGCTGTTACTATTGTTGTTCCTACGGTTCCTGCTGCTGTTGCTAATACTGCTGCTGCTGTTGTCGCTGAAGGCTGTTGCTGTTGCTGAACTGCTGCCGTCGCTGAAGCTCACAGCTATTGCAGTTGCTGAAACCGCTGATGTCGCTGTAAGCGCTGCCCCCCTCTCTAATATATACAACACTTAATATATATACTTATATATATAAAACTCTCTCTCTCTCTCTCTCTCTCTATATATATATATATATATATATATATATATATATATATATATATTTATATATGTATACTCCTCTAGATACCTATATATGTATCCACAATAATACATATAGTATAACAACAATATATATGTATCCACAATAATACATATAGTATAACAACACATAATATAGTAACATATATATATATATATATATATATATATATATATATATATATATATATATATATATATATATATATCACTAATACGTACACGTACACGTATATATAATCATGCAAGTATATATATATATACATAACATACAAATATATAGATAACATATATATACACATAACATATACATATATACACTATATATATATATATATATATATATATATATATATATATATATATATATATATACATATACATATATATATATATATATATATATATATATATATATATATATATATATATATAGGTAAAATAGATACATGACACACAAACATATACATATATATATATATATATATATATATATATATATATATATATATATATATATACATAACAATATATATATACATGCATATAATTACATATCAAAATGACTAAAACAAAGGAAAAGTAGATCTAGAAATTAATTGCACAAACACATGGAGCGTATCACACCCGTATCCTACTAGATCTAGGATACGCTTGCGACACGAGTCCACCACACATCCAAACGTACCCCGAAGGAAACAAGCAAGTCTAATATATTATTTATGAACAATACGAAGAGTCAAACACAAATTTACGTGTCTATGTCGAAATATGACATGCACAAAGTCCCGTGTCGGAGAAAAAACTCCTAAATCAACACGTATCACCAAATTGTTGGGATACGACCTACACATACCCAATTGTAGACCTGACACTAGCCCCGTACACACAAGCACATACCAAATTGATCTATAGGACCAATTGACACACACAATAAATGTCAATCCCGAAATTTCTCCAAAATTGACACAAAAAGTACCATAACTTTCTCAATAGGCCTCCTATGAACTCAAAACCAAATCCTATGGGTAGCCTATGCATATGAATTAATTTTTCATGGTCAATTATCAGATTTAGAACCTAAATTAAAGAGAAAAGCTGAATTATACCTATTAGGAGATGGATTCCCAATGCAACCTCCAAATGTGATGAAATTGGCCTCCAACTTGTAAATCATTGCTCCTCTTTGTAGATCCTTGCTTTCTCCTTCTAGATCCTTGCTCCACTAGTCTCCAAGGGTAATTTGAGAAGGAATTATGGTAAAATTTGGTAGGGGAAATGATATGGAATGAAGAAATTTGGTTGAGAAAAATTCTAGATCTAGTTTTCAAATGAAAAGAGGAGAGGAAAACTTCCCCCTCTTCTTTAATAGGCCGGCCCCCCTTACCCCTTCCTCAAGTCACAATATAATGTCCATTATACCCCTTGGGGCCTCTCATGAAGAAATAATTAAGGAGGAAAGCTTCTAGTCTAATGGTTTAATTAAATTAATCCTTATCCTAATCAATGGGCTTTCTAGTTGGGCTCAATTCTAACAATTAATACATGTTGGTCCATGAGCCTAAACTAAACTAGTTAGGTCCACTGACACAAGTCCAAAATAAATAACTAACATCTAACAATAATTAAATAATACAATAAATAATTATTTAACATTCACAATATTTAATTAATTATAAAATTACTAAAATATCCTTTTCTAGAAAATATGGTAGTAACAAGATCCTAGCTTTAATAGCCTCCAATAATGATTTGAGAAGGAATTGGGAAGAAATTTGGGTGTAATTTGATGTGGAAATGAAGAAATTTGGCAGAGAAAATTCTAGATCTAGATTGAAAATGAAAAATAAAGAGAGAATTTTTTTCCCATTTTTAAATATGGTCGGCCTCTTCCCCCTTCTCCAAGCTACTATATAAAGTCTAAAATACCCCTTGGGGCCTCACTTAAAGAAAATAATTAATGAAGGAAGGTTCTAATCTAATTGATTTAACTTAATTAATCCTCCTCATAATGATTGGGCTTCTGATTGGGCTCAATTCTAACTAGAACTAAATGTTGGTCCAAGGATCTAATATAAACTAGTTAGGTCCACTAACACAAGTCCAAAATAATAAACTAACATCTAATAATAATTAACTAATACAATAAATAAATATGCAACATGCACAATATTTAATTATAAATAAAATGACCAAAATACCGTTTCCTAGAAAATATGATAGTGACAAGTCTACCTCCCTTAAAATAATTTCGTCATCGAAATTCAAAGATAAAACTACCCCCAAAAAATAGAACAGAACAGAACATATCTCAAGGCACAAACAAATATGGGTAACACTCTCGCATTTAATCCTCTCTCCCAACTAGACTCCCCTAGAGAATTATACCTCCATGCAACGCATCCCAAGGGAATAGTATGGTTCCTCAGCAACTTCTCTCTCTGATCCAAAATCTCAACTGGCTGCTCTAGATAGCTAAGAGTAGGGCCCACCTCTATCTTCGAGTGATCCAACACGTGACTAGGATCCGTCACGTACCGTCTCAACTGCGACACGTGAAACATGTTGTGCACTCCCTCCAATACAGGTGGCAAGTCTAGTCTATAAGTAACTGCACCGACCCTCTCGAGAATACTGAAAGGTCCGATGAATCGCGGATTAAGCTTTTCGCCTCCACCGAAATGAATCATCCCTTGTGTCCGAGAAATCCTCAGAAACACCAAACTACCAACCTAGAACAAAACACAACCTTAAGAACTTAATCTATAACAAATGCCAATATCAAGCATAAAACAAAAATCTAAAACTATACCTCCGACTCCAAAGGTCTCCGGTGGCTATCGGCCCAATGCTGCTGTCTGTCCTGCACTACTTGAAGTTTATCTCTGATCAACTTAACCTTCTCCGCTGCATCCACAACCATCTCTGGGCCTAGCAAAGCTCTCTCTCTCTAACATTATCCTATGACAAGGGAGTACGATATCTTTTACCGTACAGAGCCTCAAATGGTGACATCTCTATACTAGCCTGGTAGCTGTTGTTGTAAGCAAACTCTACCAAATGAAGATGGTCCTCCCAAGATCTCCCAAAATCTAGTACATAGGTGTGTAGCATATCCTCGAGAGTCTGAATAGTCCTCTCTGATTGTCTATTTATCTGGGGGTGATATGCAGTACTAAACTTGAGTTGGGTGCCCAAACTCGCCTGCAAACTCCTCCTGAAATGAGAAATGAAACAACTATCCCGATCCGAGACTATGTTGACGGGAACCCCATGTATCCTGATGATCTTCCTCACATACATCCCTGCCAGCTTCTTCGTAGACAAACCGACCTTGAAAGGTAAAAGGTGGGCCAACTTGGTCAACCTGTCAACGATGACCCAAATTGCGTCTTTTTCTCCTGAAGATCGTGGAAGTTCGGACACAAAATCAATAGTAATGTGCTCCCACTTCCATTCTGGATTTTGTAATAGCTGAAGTAATCTACCTGGCCTTTGTCTCTCGGCTTTTACCTGCTGGCACACTACGTATCTGGATACAAACTGTGCCATTTCCTTCTTCATACCATACCACCATACACTCTTTCGTATATCTCGATACATCTTGTTGGCACCTGGATGTATAAAATACTAAGAGTGATGCACTTCCTACAATACCTCCTCACGCAGCTCCCCACTAGGTACACATAATCTAACACCATGCAGCAAAGAACCATCCTCAGCAATGGTAAAATTATCCTCCAATCCTGTTCTTACTTGAGCTCTGATGCTCCCCAGAGATACATCCTCATACTAGGCTCCCTTGATCCTATCTATCAACTCTGAGGGTATCTGCAACCCCCACATCTGCCTAGAAACTAGGAACGATCACCTCAATGCCCAATCTCTCCAAGTCCTCCAACAAATACCCATCCTGCATCAACAACATAGCTACCGGATACCCGCTCAAGGTATCGGCAACTACATTGGCTTCCAGGATGATACTGCAAAGATATGTCAAAATCCTTCATTAATTCCAGCCACCGATGCTGCCTCATGTTTAACTCATTCTGAGTGAAAATGTACTTCAAGCTCTTATTGTTTGTGAAGATCTCCATACGCTCTCCGTACAAATAGTGTTTCCACAACTTCAATACAAAGATGACTGCTGCCAACTCCAAATCGTGGGTAGGATAGTTCTTCTCATGAGGATGCAACTGCCTGGATGCATAGGCAATCACTTTTCCATTCTACTGAAGAACACAACCCAGACCTTTCTCTGATGCATCAGTATAAATATTGAAACCTCCAAACCCTGATGGCAATGTCAAAATAGGAGCAGACGTGAACCTCTTTTTCAATTCCTTAAAAGCAACCAGGCACTCCTCTATCCAAACATACTCTGCATCCTTCCTGGTAAGTCTTGTCATCGGCTCAGCAATCCTCGAAAAATCTTGTACAAACTTCCTGTAGTAGCCTGTCAGACCCAAGAAACTCTTGATCTCTACCGCTGAACCCAGGGTCTTCCAAGATTCTACTTCTACGATCTTTGGATCCACTAAAGTTCCATCACCAGTCATAACATGTCCTAAGAACTCCATATTGTCCAGGAAGAACTCACACTTGGACAGCTTCCTATATAACTTCTCCTTCCTCAGCATATCCAACACAATCCGTAAATGCTCCTCGTGCTCCTTCGATGTCTTCGAGTATATGAGTATGTCATCGATGAACACCACCATAAACTTGTCAAGGTACGGGTGGAACACCTTGTTTATCAAATTCATAAATATCGTCGGGGCATTAGTCAACCCAAACGGCATCACCATGAACTCATACTGGCCATACCGAGTCCTAAAAGCAGTCTTCGGAATGTCCTCCGGCTTCACTTTTACCTGGTGGTAGCCTGATCTCAAGTCTATCTTAAAAAATACCTTTGTGCCACTCAACTGATCGAACAGGTCATCAATCCATGGCAAAGGGTATTTATTCTTGATAGTGAGATTATTCAATGCTCTGAAATTGATGCCCATGCATACCGATCCATCCTTCTTCGGTACAAACAATACCCGGGCGCCCCATGGTGAAGAACTGGATTTGATAAACCCCTAATCCTGCAACTGTCACTACCATATTCCAAAAATAGGGGTATTTTTGACTTTTTATGTATTTAATATTTCGTGTATTTAAATTAAATAATTTCATAAGATGTGTATTAAATATATTATATTATATTTAGTGTTCATTAATGTCTGAGCTGGTAGACTTGACCTAGAAGCCCACTGGACGAACACATGTCCAAATTATAGGATTTTGTATTTAATTTGTATTAATTAGAATTTAATTATTGGAGGCCATAATTAATTACCGTAATTTATTTAATTGTTGCACCTTGCCGTTGCTTCGATATTTGGAGCGCTACCCTAGCTTTTGCCTTCCAACAAATTTCACAACCTTGCCCTAGACATGCCTGCCTTCCTTTCTGCCATTTTTTGTAACTCATAACTATGCTCTCTTGTGCTTCATTTTAGCCGCACAATATTCGTCGCGGACATTTATTTAATTTCTGAATAAATTCCAGCTTTTCTTCGATGTGCGTTCCAATCGAAATTGGAGGCAATCTTGACCCATTTTTTGTGCAACCCAAATTAGGGTAATATTCTGTTCTGAGTTGTCTTCACTAATGATATTGGTGACCCGACCTGATTTTGGCCCCATGTACTCCTAATTAATTTTAGAACACAACTTGCATTTATTCATAATTAAATTGAGGATACCATTTTGACTGATTCCGTAAATCCTGATTTAATTCCAGTACCCTATTAATTAAGCCCATACCAAGCACACAACGCCCCCTCACCCTATAAAACATTAAATACTGAATCGCCCACCAAATTTTTATCATTTTATGCGTCTGTGCAAATACCCAAATTTAAGGGGGCTAATTTGCAAATTTGTATTAGGTGTCAACACCCTATTGGTTCAACTAAATGGAGAGCCCCAAATATTGACTAGTCAACGCCCTCATCCTCACATGAAGGAATTTCCTTCATGTCTAATCTTGGCCATCCATTCAATGGGTGCATCCTCACCCTTCAATTCCCACACACTCTCTCCCTATTTAATGTCCTATCACCAAGCTCTAATCCCCAAAAACCTAGGCTAGCCCACACCCAACTGTAGCCCCCCACTTCTTCATTTTTTCTTCTTCTCTTTCCTTTTACATTTGAAAAGGGTGGGGGGGGGGAAACAACCCATACATCCTGTTCACCCCAGGCCTGTCTCCGGCAGCCCCGCAGCCGACTGCTGCAACCCGAAGCCCCATACCCCGGCGAGCTTCCCTGAGCCCCACTGTTCATTTCCGGCCCGGTTCTGGCCTGCAGAAACTCCCTACTCCGGTCAGCCTGCACCCGACCTCTATCGAGCCGACTCCTCCATTGCACGAGCCGGCCTCTCCTTTCCCTCCGGCTAAGCCCGGCCGACCAGTGACCGAACCACCACCATCATCATCATACTCCACCATCACCACCCCTCTTCCCTGCATCCTCCTCTTCGGCCCCTACCTCGATTAGACCCCGGAGCTCCTCCTATTCCCGACTTCTCTTCCCACTATTCTTCCCCTCCTCTTCGTAGCTACCCAGCTCCGGCCGAGTTCCCGAGCCGACCCCGACTTCCTCCAGCCTCCATCTCTCCGGCACGGCCAGCCACTCATTTTCCCTCGACTCCACGCCGAGCAACTCCTCCACCTACCACCTTGATACCTCGGCGAGCCAACCACGACATCCCGCTCGACCACACCGGAGCCGACCGTCTTCCCACTACTGCATTCCTCGACTCCCCGGCCAAGATTTCCCTGCTGCTCCTTCCAGTATCACTTCCTCTCCGGCGCAGCTTCACACCCGACTCGACCCGCAGCTCCCCCCGGCGCTGTCACATCCCCTCCGGCCCGGCCAACCAGCCGACCCCGGCCTGAACTCCGACCACCACTGTGAGAGTTCCTTCCCTCCTTTATTTTATATTTATATGTATGTAAATACGTATATGTGTGTATACGTGTATGTGTATACGTGTATGTGTGTGTACGTATCTATGTGTATGTGCATATGTGTATATGTGTACGTATATATGTGTATACGTGTATGTGTGTGTACGTATCTATGTGTATGTACGTTCGTGTATTTTCTCCCTATATATATATATATATATGTATTCAATATATATTTTGTGTATACATATATATATTATAAGTTAATATGTATTTTGATATATGTACGTATTTTGGTGTGTATATATATACGTAGCTTATATATATATTATATTGGTATATTTATACTGGTATATAATATAAGTACTAATTTGGTATGTATATATATATATATTTGTTTTGGTATTTTGGTTTATATATATATATATATATACTTGTATACATATATGGTATAGGTATATTTTATTAGTGTATGCATATGTATATATATATATATATATTCTTAAATAATGGGTGTTATGTATATTTTTAACATATAAATATATATAATATATATTTCTATTTAATGTATATATACTTATATATATATTGTACGTAATTTTGGTATAACCCCATATATATTTTATATTTAATTATTGATATATGTATATATAGATACTAGGCGACCCAAGTGTAATTACGGATACCCCGTATTCACACGGACCTATGACCCTGTGAACTGTTAGTTGTCTGCCACGCGTACACTGACGTACTGGCAAGCCCCGTACCATTTTGATCGTCTGTCTTGCCCAGCAATCACAGACGCGACGCCCGTGCAACTTGACGCACTTAACCCTAGCTGACTAGTGCCATACCTGGCATAGCCCTGATGTCACGCCCCAGTCCCAAATAAGTAGGACTAGGAACACGTAAGCATGCCAGCCGCATGGATATGGCAACTCCAATATATGGAAACCAATCCACACGTACGCTGTAATATGAATATAAACTCACATGTGGTATATATAATGTCACAAGTCACAGATATGCTAATCTCATCCACACAACAAGTCATAGAAAAGAAATACTAAACTAGAATAAGGAGTCTGAAATATCCACAATAATAGTCGGGTGGAGACAAATCCACTACCAATGACTATATCCAAAACTAAAATGAGAGAGGAGTGTAAAATCTCCAATATAAAATAATGTAAAGACAGAAGTGTATCAGCTAAAAGAATCCATCGCCAGAAAATCAACGATGCCCAGAAGGTAAGATCTCCTCGACAGAAAATAATGCGTCAGGTCCAGGCCCGTACTCCTGCAAATACTCAAGAGCAGATACACCTGGCAGCGGACCAGGTCCTCAGAGGGACGTAACAAGATACAGAAAATACGAGCCAACTTGAATACAGTAAACATGCATATAATTTGAAAATAAATAAGTACGCTGTACAAGACAATCTATATGAATGCAAGTGAGGACAACTTTTCGACGTATGGGCAAGGGTAGGCTACTCGATCTACCTCACAACTCACACACACGTCAATGGACATCAGAAATCGACATACCGCGGGGGTAGCGACCAGCGAGACTCCAGAAATCGACATACCGCGGGGGTAGCGACCAGCGGACACACACGCCCGTAGTGCGAACTATATACTACGGTTTACCAGAGTGGTCAAAAGCCCATACGCCTAATAATTGTCCTCTATGATACTAAGTGTCAAGTGTATGTCAACATATCTAATATATAGTAATGACTGAAAGAAAAACTACACATGCAAGAACTATACAGAAATAAAATAAATGAACAGAAATATAAATAGCATGCAAAGTACTGTAAACAATTTGGCAAGGTATCTTGCCTGGCAAGAAGGCTGCAAAATGTAGTGTCCCAATGTCAACACCAAGAGTCAGAAGCTACGGCCTCAGAATGAACGTCTCCGGATGCTGAAATAAACATCACCAACGTTCCCAGAATGAGCAAAATAGCTAAAAAGCACATCCCTTTCGTCCAATTTGGACACAGGGGCAAAACGGTAATTTCGGGAAAAAGTGGGGTCCACGTGTGGCCCACTTTGCACCGAAAAGCGTGCCGAGGGTAACAGTCTCTAAATGGGACAAACTATGGGTCAAACAACTCTAGATGTCAATACGAACTCAACGGTATGTCCAAATTTGGATTCCGATGAGCCGAACAAAATTTGGTCCAAAAAGTCAACTGTGGGCCCGCCAATTGGCGATCTGGTCAAACGTCTCAGAAATGCGTGAAAATTGGGTCACAGGACCAGCGCGTTACCACGAGTCCAGTGGCACAAGTTTCGTCGCAATCTGACATGCGTGCACAAAATACTCGCGAGTTCCACAAAAGTGGCGACACGGAATGTGTTCGCGGATACGGCCTGATTCCGGCGCGCACACGCGTCCAAATCAGTCCCCACGAATTTTCACGTGTCCGATTATGCTGCGTGCACCATTCGGTACACTTGGCACACGGCGGGGCGGTCCCGTTTGGCGGGGCGCGCTCCGATCTCCAACTTTTAGAAAACCGAAAAAAGTGGGTGCGCGCAGTTTTGTGACGACTACAATTTTGTCCACAGCAACTAATAGCACAAAGTTATAATACAGAAAATAAACTAGGTCATGTAATCTACAGGTATCAAAAAGAATCGTCGAATTCGGATATCTGTGGTGGGAGATACGAACTCGACAATATTGGTGGTCAATCTGGAATTCTGCGATTGCAGAATTCTGTCTGCTCGTCCAACTTTGGACGCTGTTTTTCACCTAGGGGCACACGTTTTCCGAGGTTGACTATAAAACAAATATTTGAGAGGGTTGAGGGAAGATCATACCTATGAAAACGGAACAGCGTTTGGTCGAGCGAGTCAACGGAAATTCACGCCGGAGCGAAGGTGCCTCGAGTGGGAGACTGCAGTTCGCGATGTCGGCGTCGACGGGATGGTTGGATGGCTTGGGGAGGCTTCTCTGGCTGTGGTGACGGCTCTTAGATGGGAAGAGGAGGTCTGGAAATAGGTTAGGGTTTTGGAGAGTTTATTATATATATATATATATGCTATATATTAAGGGAGAGAGAGGGTGGAAGTTGTAACGCGGGTTGTAGTTGGCTGAATGGCTGAATGGGTCGGGCTCCTATATGTTTGCTGCAGGGAAAAAATTCACCTGGCGGAATGGTTTAGCAAATTTTCGTTTGCTGCAAGTGCCTAAGAAATCAAGTAGATTATAAGGTTATTATTATTAATATTATTATTATATTAGTTAATTTTCTTTTTTTTTCTTTTTCTTTCTTTCTTTAAGTATATATATATACATATATATACATTTGTATATACGTATATATATATATATACTCATAAGAAAATTTATATAATAGGGTATTGCACATCGTTAGGCTAGCAACTGCTCAAGGGGTCTCCTACATGAAATAAATTCCGAAAAATTCCTGAAGGTCCCATAAGTCATCTAAGTGCCCGAACACCTAACATAAAAATTATTAAAAATCTATTTCTCCTATTTAGCACATAATTACCTTAATTAAATTATTAATTAATAAAAAAAATAATAAATACAATTTTTTTGAAATAGGGGTTTTACATTCTACCCAACTTACAAAAATTTCGTCCTCGAAATTGACACTAACCCATATTCATAATGATAACTATAACTATTACACTACATTGGTATCTAGTAGGACTCCTAAAACTCATGGTTTTCCATTCTGACACTTTCTCATCTATTGTCCATACACTATTCTATCATCCTCTAACTTGTCTACACTACCCAACTTACAAGAATTCTACTAGTGGTCACCTTCTTTGAAGCTATTGTCTAGATTGTAAGGCAATTATATTTATTGGGTCGAGAATCTTGGGATACCTGTCTGGAATCTCATAACTATGACTTTTTCCCATAACCGTCAAGTATCATAGTCTAATACTGCCTCGCCACCTGGCCAGTATGGCTGCAAGTAATTCGACTACTCTACCATAATCATCTGGCGGCAACTGTCGCTACCTTGCCAGCGATTTATCATAGTCATCAGTTCGTAACAAGTGCCTTCAACTCTTTCCTAGGCATAGTCTAAGTTTTAGGGAACACTTAAGGTCTTGACTAACTATTAGGGGTATGATCTAGCTCAAATAATCTAACAATTTCTACTAGGCTACATGGTGCTACTTAAGGGTTAAACTACTAAAGAATACAGATATTGCTATAGTGCATATATATATTAAGAACTCATCCTTAGTTATCAAGCATTACTAACACCTTTATGTTTAACTAACAAAATAGGGGTGAGGTTGACGTAAATCAATAATTCATAATGGCACGAAAGATACGACTATGATAGGAAGAGTTACGCACGAGATAAGGAATGAATATAAAAGGAGAAAATGAGTCACCCAAGAGGGCAAGATAAGGATAGGGAAAGAATACTACTACTGCTACTCACGTCATCCATTAGCATCGCGTGTATGCCATCTGGGTAAAATAGAAATATATCCTTATAACTGCTAGACTACCATATATATAATTATACAGCTATTTGTGCATCTAAGATCTTGTGTCACAATGGGGTTATGAGTATGCAAAGACAATTATAACTAAAAGGTCGTACCTGTATCTACGGCTTCCTGTGTCTGCTCTCCCATACTTGTCATAATGAGTGCTTGACCTTGTCCTTGATTGTTCAACTGGGGTCTAGTCCCCTCCATTTGTGCAGACTGTAGAAGCAGTGGTGGGTCACTTTGGTCTTCTATACTTGAGGGTGTTTGCGGTGTTCCTGATTCTAATGCCATAGACCTCTGGTTCTGCTGAGGACATCTTCGGGTTTGATGGTGACTTGATCCACATATCATGCACAGCCCCAATCGACGATGACAGTCTCTATGAATATGACCTATCTTACCACAAAAGTGACAAGTACGGGGGTCCTTGGTTGGATATGGTGCGACATTATCTGGTTGCTGGCGTGTCAAAGGGTGTCGAATGGGTCCTCCTTGCTGTGTCCTTGCTGGTCCTTGATAAATTCTCTGTTGAATTCTATTTCCCTTGCTGATGGCCTCCTGGATCCTGGCCTCTGTCAATAGCTCGGCATAAGAGATCCGGGACTGGGAGCTAGTGTAGTGCTGGAGCTCCTGAGTCAGCCCGCGGTGAAACCTCTTAGCCTTCTCCAAGTCATTAGGTATTAGGACTGTGCCATACTTACTGAGACGGCTAAACTCTGCGTCATACTCATCAACCGTCTTGTCCCCTTGCTCTAGATGGAGGAACTGATCGTACAATGCGTCCCTTACAGTATCCGGGAAGTACTTCCTCTCAAAGCATTCCAAGAATTGTTCCCAAGTCTGACGCGTACCCAACTGGCGCTCCATTGATTCCCACCAGTGATGCGCGTTGCCTTCTAACTGAGTCCTCACGCCTATCATCCATAAGTCAGAAGGTAATTGTGATGCCTCTAACAACTTCTTGGTATTGGCAATCCAGTTCGTGGTCTCCTCTGGGCTCTCATTACCCTTATATGGCTTAGGGCCCATCTGCACAAAGTCCTTGACTGAACCAACCCGAGATTGTGGTACTGAAACTAGTGCCTGGGTTGGTTTAGGGGCTAGTGCAGCCATTCTCTCAAGTGCTGCCAGAAATTCTAGCCTCTGCTCTGCTGTTTGCTGCCTCTGCTCTGCTGTTTGCTGCCTCTGTTCTTGCATTATCATCTGGAAGAGTTGGAACAGCTGCGCTTGGCCATCTTGCAGTGCTAGTGGAGCTGGAAAAGTCCCATTAGGTATCGTGGAAGGGGTTGATGGGATGGTTGGATTGCTAGTCGGTCCATCCGGTCCGGGAAGAAGAGGTGTCGTTGAGGTCACTCCTAGTGGTTGGTCGTCGTCCCCTGGAGACGTGTTGTCCCCGGTGGCGGCATGCCCGTTATGCAAATTCATCTCTCTGCAAGAGATGGACGAAGGATTAAGAAGAGTACATGAATCAAGCAGGATGCAAGAACTTAAGTAGGACATGTTGGAAGGAAGGTAAGTTATAGTCAAGTGTGGATGAGATCTAAAATTCTAATCCTAGGTACAGGCCCGCTCGGTACAGTGACGTAACCGAAACGGCTAACTCGACCTGCATGGGCCACCACAAAAACATGTCACGCCCCAGTCCCAAATAAGTAGGACTAGGAACACGTAAGCATGCCAGCCGCATGGATATGGCAACTCCAATATATGGAAACCAATCCACACGTACGCTGTAATATGAATATAAACTCACATGTGGTATATATAATGTCACAAGTCACAGATATGCTAATCTCATCCACACAACAAGTCATAGAAAAGAAATACTAAACTAGAATAAGGAGTCTGAAATATCCACAATAATAGTCGGGTGGAGACAAATCCACTACCAATGACTATATCCAAAACTAAAATGAGAGAGGAGTGTAAAATCTCCAATATAAAATAATGTAAAGACAGAAGTGTATCAGCTAAAAGAATCCATCGCCAGAAAATCAACGATGCCCAGAAGGTAAGATCTCCTCGACAGAAAATAATGCGTCAGGTCCAGGCCCGTACTCCTGCAAATACTCAAGAGCAGATACACCTGGCAGCGGACCAGGTCCTCAGAGGGACGTAACAAGATACAAAAAATACGAGCCAACTTGAATACAGTAAACATGCATATAATTTGAAAAT
Organism: Iris macrosiphon; assembly: GCA_036927795.1. Classification (NCBI taxonomy): domain Eukaryota; kingdom Viridiplantae; phylum Streptophyta; class Magnoliopsida; order Asparagales; family Iridaceae; genus Iris; species Iris macrosiphon. The sequence continues at coordinate 51,921,115 of JAYESA010000018.1, forward strand.
AAATAAGTACGCTGTACAAGACAATCTATATGAATGCAAGTGAGGACAACTTTTTGACGTATGGGCAAGGGTAGGCTACTCGATCTACCTCACAACTCACACACACGTCAATGGACATCAGAAATCGACATACCGCGGGGGTAGCGACCAGCGAGACTCCAGAAATCGACATACCGCGGGGGTAGCGACCAGCGGACACACACGCCCGTAGTGCGAACTATATACTACGGTTTACCAGAGTGGTCAAAAGCCCATACGCCTAATAATTGTCCTCTATGATACTAAGTGTCAAGTGTATGTCAACATATCTAATATATAGTAATGACTGAAAGGAAAACTACACATGCAAGAACTATACAGAAATAAAATAAATGAACAGAAATATAAATAGCATGCAAAGTACTGTAAACAATTTGGCAAGGTATCTTGCCTGGCAAGAAGGCTGCAAAATGTAGTGTCCCAATGTCAACACCAAGAGTCAGAAGCTACGGCCTCAGAATGAACGTCTCCGGATGCTGAAATAAACATCACCAACGTTCCCAGAATGAGCAAAATAGCTAAAAAGCACATCCCTTTCGTCCAATTTGGACACAGGGGCAAAACGGTAATTTCGGGAAAAAGTGGGGTCCACGTGTGGCCCACTTTGCACCGAAAAGCGTGCCGAGGGTAACAGTCTCTAAATAGGACAAACTATGGGTCAAACAACTCTAGATGTCAATACGAACTCAACGGTATGTCCAAATTTGGATTCCGATGAGCCGAACAAAATTTGGTCCAAAAAGTCAACTGTGGGCCCGCCAATTGGCGATCTGGTCAACCGTCTCAGAAATGCGTGAAAATTGGGTCACAGGACCAGCGCATTACCATGAGTCCAGTGGCACAAGTTTCGTCGCAATCTGACATGCGTGCACAAAATACTCGCGAGTTCCACAAAAGTGGCGACACGGAATGTGTTCGCGGATACGGCCTGATTCCGGCGCGCACACGCGTCCAAATCAGTCCCCACGAATTTTCACGTGTCCGATTATGCTGCGTGCACCATTCGGTACACTTGGCACACGGCGGGGCGGTCCCGTTTGGCGGGGCGCGCTCCGATCTCCAACTTTTAGAAAACCGGAAAAAGTGGGTGCGCGCAGTTTTGTGACGACTACAATTTTGTCCACAGCAACTAATAGCACAAAGTTATAATACAGAAAATAAACTAGGTCATGTAATCTACAGGTATCAAAAAGAATCGTCGAATTCGGATATCTGTGGTGGGAGATACGAACTCGACAATATTGGTGGTCAATCTGGAATTCTGCGATTGCAGAATTCTGTCTGCTCGTCCAACTTTGGACGCTGTTTTTCACCTAGGGGCACACGTTTTCCGAGGTTGACTATAAAACAAATATTTGAGAGGGTTGAGGGAAGATCATACCTATGAAAACGGAACAGCGTTTGGTCGAGCGAGTCAACGGAAATTCACGCCGGAGCGAAGGTGCCTCGAGTGGGAGACTGCAGTTCGCGATGTCGGCGTCGACGGGATGGTTGGATGGCTTGGGGAGGCTTCTCTGGCTGTGGTGACGGCTCTTAGATGGGAAGAGGAGGTCTGGAAATAGGTTAGGGTTTTGGAGAGTTTATTATATATATATATATATGCTATATATTAAGGGAGAGAGAGGGTGGAAGTTGTAACGCGGGTTGTAGTTGGCTGAATGGCTGAATGGGTCGGGCTCCTATATGTTTGCTGCAGGGAAAAAATTCACCTGGCGGAATGGTTTAGCAAATTTTCGTTTGCTGCAAGTGCCTAAGAAATCAAGTAGATTATAAGGTTATTATTATTAATATTATTATTATATTAGTTAATTTTCTTTTTTTTTTCTTTTTCTTTCTTTCTTTAAGTATATATATATACATATATATACATTTGTATATACGTATATATATATATATACTCATAAGAAAATTTATATAATAGGGTATTGCACATCGTTAGGCTAGCAACTGCTCAAGGGGTCTCCTACATGAAATAAATTCCGAAAAATTCCTGAAGGTCCCATAAGTCATCTAAGTGCCCGAACACCTAACATAAAAATTATTAAAAATCTATTTCTCCTATTTAGCACATAATTACCTTAATTAAATTATTAATTAATAAAAAAAATAATAAATACAATTTTTTTGAAATAGGGGTTAGTATAGCTGACTAGTGCCATACCTGGCATTGCCCTGAGGCCAGTGTTTTGTGATTGTGTGTTAGTATAGCATCTGATACAAATGTTACCTTTATTATATGTCTATAGGACTGTTGGATCATCCAGACGATACTCTGGGACAGGACATTGGTTTTACCATCTAAGGACCCAAGGCGAGTACATTCTCTGATTAGCTTCTTGTTTATGATATCCCCTATGTTCATTGTATCGAGTGTAAATATCCATGCTCTTGACACGATGGTTACACGGATTGGTATATACGGATCTTGTCATGAGATGTTATTTCTTGTTCATGGTGTAGCTTGTACAAGACTTGTTTTATTGTTATCTTGTGCTTGTACAGACACTGATTTCCGGGAAGATTTGCTACCTCCCTAGGGAATCCCGTGCCATAGCGTACCATGGTTGGATCTACTATACCAATCGGGGGTGGGGAGTATTTTAGTGTAGATATGTGATCATACCCAACTCTACATGCTGTAGAAGCATAAAAAATATGCTGGATAGCTATACGCAGCATGTTGATGAAGGACAGCATAAATAGAGGACCTCAGAGCCATGGAACGTGCAACAGAGCTTTTTCGCTGAGCACAGCGTAAAAATATAGGCTCAAGGACCATCCGCGTAATATAGTATGTCCAGGCTGCTTCGGCGAAAATAGGGTACTTCATCGCCTTTATGGCGTAAAACTCATCCGCTTTCAATGCAGCATTGAAGTGTACGAGGAACGCTTCGTGTTCTTCGAAATGAACCTGTCAGATCATGCAATGAACCTGATGTCTGGACTCCTGACAAAGAGTACTACACGACTACCCAGGCGATGGGTATAATGATGGTGCGGCACTACAACCCAGGCTGCCATTTACTGCCATTTCCTTTGCGTAAACCACTTTTACACATATGAAGGAATACGCTGCCTAGTTTTACATAGGAAGATGTGAGTTATTTACACTCCGCAGAAGACAAACAGCCTGCCACATCAAAAGCTGCACTTCGTACAGGGCTCGAGGCACGTCTCTGCATTTAATGCACAGAGCGGTGACAGTTTCTTGAGGCACATCTCTGCACTTAAAGCGCTGAATACTGACAGATGCCCAAGGCACGTCTCTGCACTTGATGCACAGAAGGATGGCAGGCCTTCAAAAACATGCCTCCTCATTTAATGAGCAGGATAAAGGCAGATCCCCACATTTAATGCAGGAGATTTGATTAAATGTCACCGAACCATCGTTTAGTGACATCCCCTTTGCGTAAACTACTCTTACGCATATAAGGGAATACGTTACACAGTTTTACACAGGCAGACGTGAGCTTCTTACGCTCCGCAGAAGGCGAACAGACCGCCACATCAGCAGTTACTCTTCGTACAGAATTCGAGGCGCGTATCTGCATTTAATGCTCAGAATGATGGCAAATCTAAAGACAAGCCTCTGCATTTAATGCGCAGGATGGGGGCAGATCTCTGCATTTAATGCAAGAGATTTGATTATATCTCCAAGAGCCGTAATTTCGGCTAAAACGTTCACATCATCTCGGCTTCTATGCCCGCTCGGCTTCTATGACCACACGGCTTCTATGCCTACTCGGCTTCTACGCCTGCTCGGCTTTAACTCTCACCCGGCCTCCATGACCGCTCGGCTTCTACGCCTACTCGGCTTCTATGCCTAATTAACTTCTACGCCTACTCGGCTTCTATGCCTACTTGGCTTCTATGCCATGGTGATAGTTATTGGCTTCTACACCAACCTCTTCTACCCAAGGGATAACTACCTACGTGGCTTCTATGCCGTGATCTTCGCAGCAGATATACACGTTTGTCTCTTAGTTGGACATGCGTCACATGCTCACTCAAAATGTCATCTATACGCAGGCATTGGTTATTTTAAACCATCGTGTAAAATGGTGCTTTACTTTCTACTACTCGGTTTCTAAACCGATTGAGTGGTCACTGTCACTAAAACTCTATAAATAGAGACCTCTATCAACAGAGGACAAGGTCGAAAAAATTGATCAAGAAATCCAGTATCAGATCCAACAGTCGAAGAAATTGAAGGTCAAGAGAGAGAGGTGAATCCAGAGCTCAGGCAAAGAGAAGGAATCGACGGCTTTGGCATCGAGCATCCACCCTCTTTAGCAACCTGCGAAGCTGCTTTCTGTCTTCCACGACACTTCTTCAACATCGTGTGGTCCAAGGGCTAAAGTGATCGACTGCAGATCAGACACCTATAGCAATATTTACCCAGATTAAAAAAATTATACTTAGTCATCCTCGTATATGATTAAACTGTACAATCTTGTTTGTAAACATAAAAGAAGGACGAGTTTTTGTATAAGACCTCATTTTCCACATATTATCTTTTTCGTTTATTATCCAAAACAAGATGGCGACTCTGCTGGGGACATCTTTCTCTTCTGATGAGGAAGCTTTTGCTCAACACGATGCGGTATCCGTGGGATCCGTAAAGAAGACACTGGTCGTCCAGTTCGACCCGTCTGCCTATGAAGACATGCTTCGAACAGGGGGTAGCTCTCACTCCCTCTCCGTCCAAAATAACAGGAAGCTGCGTAAGGTCTGGATGCCCAAGACATCCTCTACCATTCTTGTGGACTCTCTGATCTCTCCGATCTCTCCGACCAATGAGGTTGTAGCAATGCTCCCTCTGCGCCTTGCGCATAAAATTCAGTCGCCTGTCTCTGGCAGGGCCGACAAAACTTCTAGCAATGCCTCAGCGCTAACCCATAAGTATAATCCACGCCTTGCACGTAAAAATTCAGTCGCCTGTCTCTGGCAGGACCAACAAACTTCTGGCAATACCTCAGCGCTAACCCAGAAGTATAATCCGCGCTCTGCACGTAAAATTCAGTCTCCCATCCCTGGCAGAATAGACAAAATTTCTGATAATGCCTCAGCGCCAAATCAGAAATCACAAACGCGCTCCGCGCGCAAAAATACATCTGCCTTCTGCGGAGAAGCAGATGATCCCTGCAATCTACGCAAGAGAAAGCAAGCGGCGGACTACTCAACTTCTCGGCCTTTACGCCAGCAAGGGAACAATCTGCCGGCCCTCCGAATTATGCGAGAAGCTAATGGCCGACTGAGGACATCCTTGTTTCGGGATGTAATATAAACGAGAAAAGATTTGATGAATACGGGAAAAATGAGGTCTTGTGCGAAGACCCGCCCCTTCTTTTATTGTTTACAAACAAGATTGTACAAATTTGATCCTATACAAGGATGTCTAAGTACAATTTATTTAATCTGGGTGAATATTGCTATAGGTGTCTGATCTGCAGTCGATCACTTTAGCCCTTGGACCACACGATGTTGAAGAAGTGCCGTGGAAGACAGGTAGCAGCTTCGAGGGTTGCTGAAGAGGGTGGATGCCCGATGCCAAAGTCGTCGATCCCTTCTCTTTGCTTGAGCTCTGGACTCTTCTCTCTCTCCACCGTTGGATCTGGTACTGGATCTCTTGATCAGTTTTCAGACCTAACTTCTTTGACCCTCCAATTTGTCGACCTTGTTCCTCATTGATAGAGGTCTCTATTTATAGAGTTTTAGTGACAGTGACCACTCAATCGGTGTAAAAACTGAGTAGTGGAAAGTACAGCACCCTTTAACACAACGGTTAAAATAACCAAAGCCTGCGTATAGATGATCCTTTGAATGAGCGTGTGACGCGGGTCCAACTAAGGGTTAAAACACATATAATCGCTACGAAGATCACGGCATAAAAGCCACGTAGGTAGGTATCCATCGTGTAGAAGAGGTTGGCATAGAAGCCAAATGTTTGTCACCATGGCATAGAAGCCAAATAGTTATCAAACCGGCATAGAAGCCGAGTAGGCGTAGAAGCCGAGTGGTCATAAAGGCCGAGTAGGCATAGAAGCCCAGTAGGTATCGAAGCTGAATGGGCGTAGAAGCCGAGCGGGCACCGAAGCTGAATAGGCGTAGAAGCCGAGCAGGCACCGAAGCCGAATGGGCACAGAGGTCGTGTGGATGTGGACGTTTTAGCCAGAATTATGGCTTTTGGAGATATAATCAAATCCCCAGCATTAATTGTAGAGATTTGCCATCATCCGGTGCATTAAACGTAGAGGCGTGCTTTGAAGGTCTATCACTTGGCCTGCGCATGGTGCAGAGACGTCTCTCAGGCATCTGTCAGTTTTCGGTGCTTCAAATGTAGAGACGTGCCTCAAGAACCTGTCACCGCTCTGTGCATAAAAAATGCAGAGAAGTGCCTCGAATCTCATATGAGGTGCAGCTTTTGACGTGGCAGGCGGTTTGTCTTCTACGGAGCATAAGGAGCTCTCATCTGCCTTTGTAAACTAGGCAGCGTATTCCTCCGTGTACGTAAAAGCGGTTTACACAAGGGAAATGGTAGTAAACGATAGCCTTGGTTGCAGTGCCTCGCCATCATTATAGTCGTCGCCTGGGTAGTCGAGCAGTATCCCTTTATCAGAAGTCAAGACGTCAGGTTCATTGCAGGCTCCAAAAGGTTCATTGCAGGCTTTGACAGGTTCATTGTAGGCTCTAACAGGTTCACTTCAGAGAATACGAAGCGTCCCTCGTACACTTCAATGCTGCATAAAAGAAGGATGAGTTTTACGCCATAAAGGCGATGAAGCCCCTGTTTACGCTGAAGCAGCCTGGACGTACTGTCTACGCGGATGGTCCTTGAGCCTATATTTCACGCTGTGCTTTGGCGAAGAAGCTCTGTTTGCACGTTTGAAGGCTCTGAAGTCCTCTGTTTACGCTGCTTTGCATCAATATGCTGCGTAGAGCTTCCAGCGTATTTTTCATGCTTCAACAAGACCCCCTTCAAAGCTTTTAAATTTATTGTAATTTTAAATGCTTTGAATGAAGCATGAACCGTTCCTCGTAACTCAAAACGTTTCTGAATGGAGTCTTGAAACGGTCGAGGCTGACTTTATGGCGGATTTATTGGGGATCGGTGCTCTCTCTCGCCTATAAAAAGGCTGAGGAGTTTTCCTGTTCTTCCCACACTTCCTTCATCATACAGACATGATGGCCGTAGTTCGTCGGGTCGACTTGAGGAAGAAGGAGATCATGCACTTCCAGCATGTAAGGAGCCGAAAAAGATGGCATCTTCGAGCAAATGTCCTCTGCAACGACGGATCATGGAAGGATATCATAGCCTCCTTTGCTCGGGATAATCAGCAACTTTGTATGGTGGTTCTTCGGGAGAGACGAAGAATCGTATTTCACCACGCTGCTTGCAAGTGGCACCTTCTCCCGTTACCCTCGGGGATGAGAGCAGCTACTAGCTCTGACCTCGGGTATTGAGTTGGGTGAAATACCTCAACTCAATCTGTCATGGTGCACGGAGCATGGGATCTGCATAATTTAGGCAGGCCCAGTTCCGTATTCTCCCTCCATTTATCATTTTTTTTAGTCGGTTGTGGAAACCGACCAACTACTGGAGGAGAGATGAAGAATTGGCGCCCATGCAAGAACCTGGTAGAGTAGATTCTGGGGGGTGGCCTTCCGACGACGACGAGAAAAATCCTTTTGTGGACGGGATTTCCCTCATATGTAATCATGAGAAATGAAGAAAAACCCTTGTAGATTGGATTTTCCTCATATGTAATCATGACTTTAATCTTTAATAAAATCGTCTTTCTTTCTTCATATGATCATCTTGCCATACTTTGCTGTGAAGTCTGAATGTGTGTAGCTTCGACACGTCTAATTCTTTACGCCGACTCTGTTTTAGAAAGAGTGCTGGGTCCTGTCCTGTCTTTTACGCATAACTAGGGATGCGTAGAAAACCGCTTTAGCATTCGAGTGTTCGAACTGTCCTACTGTTTAGGAGTGAGGAACCGCGTAGAATCCTGAACTGTTACTTCTGATAAACATAATTTCTTTGTTCAGACATCATCTTCAAGAATAATTTCTTGGAAATCCCTTGTAACAGGGCAAGAAATGGCTGTCAAACTGATTTGCCATCTTGGTAGATGAAATATTCAGACTGGAGTCTGGATGACCTTCGAATCGACCCATAAAGAAGAGTAATTTTTTTCAATGTTTGAACTTTGTATGCTTCGGATACTTAGGATATCTTGAGGTCAAGAAGGAGTATCTTCTGTGTGAACTCCTGTAATTGACCGCCTTGAGGATCATTCAGATGTACGCGTACTCTGGCCTGCATATCTTTCAGATGTGCGGGAAGTCATGGAGCACAAAATCATGAGTTGGCAGCCTCTGAGCGTAAACTAAACACCATCGAGCGTGAAATCATAGACTTATAGTTCCTGAGCGTGAAGTCGTAGGTTTGTAGCCTCTCGAGCATAAAAGCTACCGAGCGCAAAGGCATCCGGACGTAAAACCCAATTTGTAGCTGTCGAACAAAAAGTCGTAAATTCGTAGCCGTCGAGCGTAGAAAGCTCTTTAGCGTAGAACTGTGGATTTGTTGCTTCTTAAAAGAAAATTTTTCCGAGCGTGAAGTCGTGGATCCGTCGCCTTCGAGCATAAACTATGCGCCACCGAGCGTGAGATCATCGATTTGGTATCTGCTGAGCGTGAAGTCGTAGGTTTGTAGCCTCTCGAGCATAAAAGCTACCGAGCACAAAGGCATCCGGGCGTAAAAACCATAGACTTGTAGCTTGCGAGCCTAAAACCGTAGATCTGTAGCTGTCGAGCATAGGAAGCTCCTTAGCGTAGAAACCATGAACCTTCTTTGCGCGAAAAACTTTTCGAATTCGTCGACTGTCCACCTTCTCTGAATAAATAGGCTGACGTGGGACCCAATCATAACCGAATATTAATTAGGAGATTTGGTTCGGGGTCCGAGGAGTCCATCCGAACTCTATATATATCCCAAGTTTCTGAGGGGAAAACTTTCCATCCATCTTCTGCGAGAGAAAGCTTTCGACTGTTCGAGTTCTGTTTCTTCTTCGAGTCTTCAAAGTCTCCAGTAATGGCTTCGAAACAAACCTCCTCCGTTAAGGGAAAGAAGGTTGATTCCTCTTCTCATTCTTCAGCCCAAGCGAGAGAGTCTCTGGTTGGACAAGGCGAACTTTATTCTGAGCGGAGCATCCCGTCGACGAGTAGTGCACCCGGCCTGGAAGGTAGAGCTTTTGGGAAGGAGAGAATGACTGAAAATCCTTCGCACACGTTGAACGTGACCGTGCTAGGTTGTCTTCTGTGTTGATAGCCTCTTTTTGAGGAAGATGATGCTCGGAGACGTTTTATCTTTTTACGTCCACATTCCTAATGTGCCAGCGTAAAAACTCTATTTTTTCTGCAGTCGAGCGTAAAAGCTTTGACCGCCGAAAAACTTGGTGTACACCATTAAAATTTGAGTTTTATGCTTGTGGATGGAAATCCTGGCGTAAAGCTCAATTTAATCAATCTGGCGTAAAGCACAGACCGTATACTACCAATCTTTGAATTTTACGTCTAAGGAAAATGGATTCCAGCGTAAAGGTTTCAAGTTTCACAGTCTCGACGTAGAGCACGGCTGTTGATTGGATGCTGCAAGTACCGAAACGTCTAGTTTAGGAACTAACGTGTTTCTTTTGTACTTTTATAGTTAACTTGCATGAGTCTCCGCTTGCTGAAGTGATGGGCTCTGCCGCCGGGATGCTGTACTCTAACTATCTGGAGGATCTGTCGCACGTGACATTTCCTATCTCCGGGCCCCAATATACCGAAGGAAGGGCAATTCTGATATCGGCTCAAGGCAAGCGAATGCTGTTGAGCATGATCAATGGGGAGCCCCTAACGTACGTAGACAGGGAGCAATACCTGAAGCCGGCTTTCCTCTTCGGGGACATGATCGATAAGCAGTCCCACACAAAGCCTAAGAGAGAACTCTGGGTTTTCCCTGCCGTGGATTTGGTCTTGTATCTACCCAGTATGCCGAGAGACTACCCCATCTCGGCCTTCTTTCATGCTACGCATCCCAGGAAGATGTCGTGGACGCTGACCCCCGATCTTCACGGCAAGCCGGGGAAGATCTTTCATCTGAGAGGAGCTGACCAGGGGTCGTTTGTCAGCCGCCCTTCTGGCTCCGTGATGCTGTTCAGGGGGCTGTACCCGAGCAGTGTCCCGAGTGAAGACAGTTTGGTGATCCAGCCGGTCCAGTTATCGACTTTCTGTAATGATTTTATAGGGCGTGGGGGAGTATACCCTAAGGTGAACCCTCGGTGTGGCGGGTGGATCACCCCTTCAAACCTTCGATGGGCTCGCTTGGTTGATTGGGCCCTGAAGTATTTTCAGACCGAGTTGGAGAACATCGGTCTATTTGCAGCTGTGAGTGCGACCAGTGTTGGGTTACCTCCTAACCCTAACCTGTTTCTAGCACTGATGGAGCGATATATTTTGCTTACCGGGACCTTTGCCACTCCACTGGGGGAGTTGGGATTGGCCCTGCATGAGATGTCAGAGATCTCAAGACTGCCGATGGGGGATACTCCATACGAAGAGTATGTTCCTACGAACCGGGAGCTGGGAGATTCAGACCCTCGGGTAGTAGAGGTCTATCAGGAGCTGATGTGCCATTACCTCACCTGCACCACTTTTTATGGTGAGCCCTCAGATTTTGCTCACATCAGCAAATGGACGTCCTATCTTTTCTTCCACCGGTCCAGGACTGCTAAGCCGGAGAAGGTATTGGAGGGCAAGGATCTGCTTGTGAATCCCCTGAGTGTGCTTAATGCTCAGGTAGTTGATGATCTCATAGTGGATGCTGGTGCTCCGGATCAGTTCCTCGATGAAGGGACAGGAAAGTATCCTGAAGGCACTAAGGCCTATAGCTATTTGAGGCGCTATCGCAGGCCTTTGTCCAGGGAGGCTCAACTGGCTGGCTTCCTCTCCATATGGCTGCGTCGATTAGTAGTGCCGGGCATCGCATCTGCGGACCGCATTCACCGTAACACGCTCTGGCCTGCAGTACGTCTGGTGTTTGGGGCAAGACTGGGCTTGCTCCCTGCCATGGTATGCAGTATACAAGCTGGCCTGAGGGCCATGACTGACGGGCTGCTCGTCGATGAAGTTCGACTTGATAGCTTTCCTAGGATAGAATTACCATACCTATATTTGATGGGGTAGTTAATTCTCCATAACCCCCGGGTGATGTCTCCCGGTTCCGGCAGTAGTTCGGGGGGTAGTTTCTTGTTGAACTATCGAAAGTTTTCCTGGAACGTGAGCACGGTTATAGACTGTCGGCGGGCGCTAGGCTTCAGTCATAGTTGAAAGCTTCTCTGTACCGCCCCTCCTGTACATCGCAATCAGTCGGGGATTAGGCTTGAGGATTCGGGTAGAGAGAAGACCATTCTTTCTCCCGAAGCTTTTAATTGGTTGGTCTGTATTAGACCATCCCATCTGCTGTACATAAGCGAAGATCATTGCTTCTTGGAGCCCTACTTGCCCAGTCGGTTTGCCCGATAGTTTGGATATGATCAGTTGCACGTGGGCAACGTCGTCGCCAGCTTCAGGTCCAGAGGTGGGCTCGTTGATGGAGCGCGGGGATGGCGATATTTCATCATGGGCTGTATTGGGGCAATTTTTATTGTGCCCGTCATTACACTCTCCACGGAGCTGCGCATCCTGCATTCGTATGCCCAGTTCTATGTGGCGATGAACACCTTCCATCGTGATTTTGATATGCATGGAAGCTTTAGGGTGCCCTCTTCCAAGCCTGGGGGAAGAGTTGAAGTCCCCTCGGTTTCTTCCGACGAGGGTGAGTCCGTTACCCCGGATGAGCCTTTGGTGTCGGTCCCTAGGGGCGAAGTACCTCCGCCTGCTGGGGCTTTGGTAGTTTCTGGGAAGCGAAGGGCTCCTACTTCGAAGGAAGCTTCCCCTCTTAAGAGGAAGAAGAAGACGGTAAATCGTTCTCTCCGGATTCCCGGCATTGATGCTCCTGGAGGTGAGCTCGCATCTCCCCGTGTTGGGGACGATTCTTTGATTGGAGGTTCCTCGCCTTTTAGAGAGGGACCTTCTACAGTTCCGGCTGGTGGTGCCGGAGGATCTCAGCTGGACACTGGTATCGCGGCTATTGCTTCAGGTAGTGGAGCAAGGTCACCTTCGGGGCTGAGCATAATAAAGTTCCGTATACCTCTAGCCGGATCGGCATCGGAAGGGACTTCTGCCGTGCCTGCGAGTACACCTAGCGCGATTCTAGCCGATGAGCCTCGGTTGGATTTGGAGGAGGACTTAGAAGACTATCTGTCAGCTTCTGTTAGCAGACCCCCTTCCCCAGGTATGACAGCTTGCCTAACATCATTAAGAAATGATTTAGCTGTACTGGCTGCGGATGCGACATATATGCCGTCGGTCCCGGGTGAATATCGTCTTCACGCCTTTTCTTTTAGGAAAGTTAACATTATGCTGATATTAACTTCCTTTCGTCCTCCTTTCAGGGGAAGACCTCTTTGGGGAGGGCAGTGTAGATGCGTCCTTTGGCTCTGGCGGCGACACGGAGGTAACCGATTTTGAGGAGGAGACATCTCTGGGTGCTGGCTTGCCTGTCGAGGAGACTCCGATATCTCAAGAGGAGGACGAGCCTGTTATTGCGACAGTGCCTCCTTTGAGCACGCCGGTCGCTTCGTCCGGTGTTGGCGCTTATTCTTTCGTCGCACCACCTGTTGAGAAGACGGCAGTGGCGACATCGTCTATGGTTATTCCTGGAGGGGAAGTCGCCACGATTGTGGACACTCCCCGCGTTCATGCGGACCTAGCTGCACTGATCGAACAGTACACCGGCATCTTCTACACCACTTTGAGAACGCTAATGTCAATGGTATTGGCGAAGAAGCTAGACTTTACGTCGCTGAAGAGATCCTCTCGGTTCTCGATAAAGGTGATCCGGGAATTTGACGATACCGGGGTAGCCGACGCGCTGGAGGCGATGGTTAATGGCTTGGAGCAACCCATTAACGAATACCTACAGCTAGCTCGAGGCAATATTGAAGCTCTGGTCCAGGCCAGATATGACTCCTTGACTGCGCATCTTGTTGAAAAGAAGGAAGGTCTGAATAAATTTATCGAGACCAATCAGCAGGAGATGGATAAAGGAAAAGCCGTTTTGGAGGAGACTATCGCCCTTCAAACGAAGTGCCAGGCCGAGCATGACGGCAATGTAGCGAGGGTCCGCAAACTGGAGACAAAGCTTGCTCAGGCTAAGGAGTGGGCTTCTCAGTCGTCAGCAGGTCTAGATGTGGTGAATGGTCGACTGGTCGCAGCACAACAGAACCTGGCGAGCGCAGGAGTCGCCCGTGCCAGTCTCCTTCGGGCTAGAGCCGAGTTGTCCCTCCTGATAGATGACGAGGCACGGTTGGTGCGGGTCCGCGCTGACGTCTTGCACTCCCGATGGCCGTACTGGCACAGCAGCTTTGCGACCTGACCGCTCCCCCTCTATGATGTACTTTTGCTTTTGCTTTTCAAATGTACTTTCGCTCTTTTCTGGGAATAATAAAGAGGTTTTTTATCTGACTTTGTGGACCTATCATTTCGGAACATAAATGACAGGTTTGGGTGAAAGTGATATCAGAGGTGATATGGACATGATATACTTTCGGTAAGTTTTAGCAGAGCATATCTATTCAGAGGTCATATGGACATGATAGAAATATGATCCAACTAGTTTTATTTTTGGAAGTAGTTTTGTCAGAATGAGATCACCTTATTCCACTTGAGCCGAGGAGGTTTAAGCATAGTACCTTTTTAGGAATTTGCCATTGATAGGAGCCATTAGCAGGTCTCTATTAGGCTGGGCTAACCTGTAAGGGCCGTTTGAGAACGTTGTCTCGATCATGTAAGGGCCTTCCTATTTGGGCTGGAATTTGCCTTTACTCCTGTGAGTAAGAATCATCGGCCTTCTTACAGCCAAGACTAGCTCGCCGACTTTGAACACTCTTTTTTTTACTTTTTGATTAAAAGTTCTAGAAATGCGTGCTTGGTAGAGCGTGATGCGTTGCTAAGCTTGGAGGCATTTCTCGTCTAATCCTTCTAGATCTTGAAGCCTTAACAGGTCATTCTTTTCTCGAGTTAACTCGTTAGCCACGGCTATCCTGAGTGACAGAATTTGAATTTCGATAGAAAGGACTGCTTTACTGCCGTAGACTAATGAGAATGGCGTGCAACCTGTCGGTGCCCGTACCGTTGTGCGGTATGCCCAGAGACATTCTCCCAGCTTCTCATTCCAATCTTTTTTGTTCGAAGAGACGAACTTCTTTAAGAGTTAGATAATGGTTTTGTTGAAGGCTTCCGCCAAACCATTAGCAGCTGGATAATATGCCGTGGAGGCCACATTTTGTATCCAATTTTTATCGCAGAATCGGTAAAACGCATGACTGATGAACTGAGGCCCATTGTCATGGATTATCCTTCGGGGAACCCCGAAGCGGTAAATGACGTGATGCTTGATGAGGCTGGTTACGTTAGATGTCTTTACCTCAGCAAGAGGGATCGCCTCTGCCCATTTGGAGAAGTAATCTGTGATGGCCAGTATGAACCGGTGACCTCTGGAAGAAGACGGGTGAATAGGACCAATGATTACCATACCCCATGCTTCGAAAGGCCAGGATGCAACCGTAGGATATAGATGTTCGTACGGTCGATGTATGAAGTCCGCATGAACCTGACAGGCTCTACATCGTTTGGCATACTGGATTGCGTCTGCGATCATAGTGGGCCAGTAATAGCCCATTCTCCTGATACGATCCTGTAGCTTGGGACCGGGTTGATGCGCTCCGCATACGCCGTCATGAGCTTCACGGATAATCCGCTGTGCTTTATCACCAGAGAGACATCGTAATAAGAGCCCGTCGTAAGACCGACGATATAGGCATTGTGACGATGCGTCAAAATAGAAGCGTAATGATCGTCTTTTGACAGATATTGCTTCTTTAGGATCTTCCGGCAAGATTCCGTATGCTACGAAATCTATAAAGGGACTTTTTCAGTCTCTCCTGGGCAGATCTGCGTTCACCACATAGCTATGTTCTATGTGAAAGTTGTTTTTCACACAGAATAAGTCTCTGTTAAGAAGGATTATCGAATTCTGCCTTCTTACAGGGGTGGCTAAGTCTGCAGCTAGGATGGCTAGGGCATCAGCTTCCAGATTCTGTGATCGAGGTACATGCTCCAGGAAGAAACCTTTGAACGTCATGGCTATCTCGACCGTTGCTCGGTGATAGGGGATGAGGTCAAGATTTCGGACTTCATATATTCCTATGACTTGGTTGACGATCAGCAGAGAATCACCGAATGCTTCCAGAGATTCGACCTCCAGCTCTTTAGCGACTTGGAGCCCGATTAGTAGAGCGTTGTATTCTGCCACATTGTTAGAACAGGGCTCGCTAAGAGAATATGCTCGGTAGATAACGAGTTTATCAGGAGTGACTAGGACGATCCCTACTCCTGACACCACGTTTCCCCTGGGACCAGTCCTGGAGGCGCCATCGAAGAACAGTTGCCATGCCTCGCCTTTCGCAGCGGAATTACACTCTGCGACTTCGTCGGAAATGTCCTCGTACAGTTTGGAGGCTTCCGGGATCTGATGAGCAGCTAGAAAGTCAGCCAATGCTTAGCCTTTGACGGACTTCTGAGGGACGTACACCATGTCATATGGCGTTAGTAATATCGCCCAAGTCGCGAGTCGGGAATTAAGGATACTTGGCTTGCTCATCAGTACCCGAAGAGGATTGATCCTGGAGATGATATGAATGGTTTGGCCCGTGACATAGTGTCGCATTTTTTGAATAGCGAACATCAGGGCCAAGTATTCTTTCTCCAGTGGGTTGTACCGGTGTTCGGCTCCGACCATCATCCTGCTGAGGTAGTAGATAGCCTGTTCGTGGCCCATATCATTCTTTTGTGTGAGAAAAGCTCCCAGGGAATGATCCATTGCTCGGACGTACAGCACGAACGATTTTCCTATGACAGGGGGTACCAGAACTGGTGGACTGGTGAGGTAGCGCTTGATGTCCCCGAACGCTTGCTGACAGGCTTCATCCCATACGAAGGATACACCTTTCTTCATGAGACGAGAGAAAGGCTGGCATCTCCCGGAAAGGTTGGATATGAACCTTCGGATATAAGCCAGACGACCTTGAAATTCGTTGAGTTCCCTCAAATTGCGGGGTGGTCGCATTTCTAAGATGGCCTTGACTTTATCAGGGTCCACTTGAATGCCTTTGGCGGTGATGACAAATCCCAGAAATTTGCCGCTAGATACCCCTAGAAAGGACTTTGTAGGGTTCATTTTGAGTTGATGTTGGCGCATCAATTCAAATATTGTCTTCAAGTCTTGGATGTGATTATCCCTGAGGCGGCTTTTGACAGCTACATCGTCCATGTAACACTCCACTGTCTTGCATAAATGCTTTTGGAATATGTCACTCATAGCTCGTTGGTACCTAGCCCCGGCGTTCTTTAATCCGAAGGGCATGACCGTATAGCAGTATACCCCCAGTGGTGACCGGAAGGTGGTATGCTTCTCATCTTCAGGATGCATCTTGATCTGATTGTATACCAAGAATCCGTCCATGAAAGATATGCGTTCAAAACCGCATGTATTGTCGATCATGACGTCTGTGATGGGAAGAGGGAACTCATCCTTGGGGCAGGCTGCGTTCAGATCTCGATAATCGATGCAGATCCATACTTTCCTATTCTTCTTCATGACCGGGACAACATTGGCGACCCAGTCGGGATGTTGTTCTTCACGGATGAATCCGCATGCTATTAACTTCTTGACTTCAGCTTTGATCGCGTCTATCATGTCCGGGCAGAACCGGCGTTGGTGCTGCTTCACAGGCTTTGAATCGGGCAGTATGTTGAGTTTATGAGTAGCCACCTTTGGATCAAGACCTGGCATATCCTCATAATTCCATATAAAGACGTCGATATATTCTTTTATCAGCTGGGTAATTTCTTCCCTTTCTTCTTCGGAAAGGTCGTTACTGATAAATATCGGCTTTGGTGAAAGTTTATCCCCTACGTCAATCTGGATAACTTTATCTTTAGTGGGAGGTTCTCTCTGCTTGAAGCGGAACTCCCATTGTATATCCATCTGCTGAGCCCAAGCGTCATTCTCGAATGGTTCGGATTCTCGTTCGTCTGATTCGAAGGAATCCGTTGCTACCATATTTGCCGATAATGTTTGCTTGAGGACATGAGATGAGCCGGAGGGCGATGAGCCATTTTGAAAAGAGGAAGAGACATCCTCGTTCGACTTGGAAGTCGTAAAGGAGGTGGCGTACCCTAACCCGAAACGGGTTTATTGATAGTGGGGATTGCCGAGCAGCGGTGTTCGCCTGCCTTTCCCGTAGTTGAGACCTGGTTCCATCCTTAAGTTGTAGCCCATATTTTGTATGATCTTCAAGGCTTACGGGCTGTACCTGTGAACTTGCATTTCACCAGAGTCGTCATCGAAGGAATCCTCTTGTATAGTCTGTTCGTTGCATATGCGGCCGAAGACTATTGAACGTTGACCGTTTCGGACAGGTGGGACAATGAAGATAGAATCCTCATGTGCTCCATACGTCGTGGTGACATTGGATGATGACGTTACTTCCCATATGTACGGATGATAGGAATCTATAGCTGCCAAGAATTTTTGTGCTATAGGCTCTATATCGTCATGGGGAGAGGATTCTTGATTTGGAATCCGAGCGTCGATATACTGGGAAAGAGGTCCTTTATTATTATCAAAAACCGCACTTCTGGTTGCATTTACATCACTCGGTTGCTTGTTGCGTCGTAGGTTGATGATTAAAGGTGGAGGCTTCTATCTTGAGTGACCACTAGAGGATCACCCCCTTTCCCTGACCTGGTCTTGTTCAAGTGGATAGCCATAGGCTCTGTGGCTTTTGGACGGGTAGTCCGTCCTTTTACCTTGATTGACAGAGGTTGTTTGGCAGAAGGTTCTTCAGGCTCCTGGTGGGATTCCTTCTCTGCTTGGGCTGACACCTCTTCCGTGTAGTCTTGAGAGTATAACACGGCGTCGGAGTAGTAGGATTCTACTCCTTTAAACGGGTTTAGGTCGACAACCTCCGTTTGTACTGTCCCTTGGGCGTCTACATATTTGAAGCATTGATGTAGAGTCGAAGGAACGATGTTGTGGTCATGGATCCACGATCTTCCTAGCAGGATGTTGTAGGACACCTCTGAATCGATGACGTAGCATGTAGCCACCGATCTGAGGTTGCCAATCTGGATTCTCAAGCAAAATTTTCCCAACGGCTTACTTCTTCCGACGTTGAAACCCACAATAGTAGTGGTGGTGTAAGCCAGTTCGCTAGTAGGAATCCTCAGCGGTCCAAGCAGACTATGAGGAATGATGCTGATTGAGGATCTCGGATCTATATAAATCCGGTCGATCTCTATGGAACCGACATATCCGGTGTGGTAGAGGGGTCTGTCATGCCTGTTATGTTTCAATAGCATGTCGTCTTGAGTGAAAGTGATATTTGGGACCACCTCCATCACACTATGGCATCGGGGACATGCTGTAGGTTCTTCGGTAGACCTATTATTCGTTGCGCACGAGAGCGCAAATAGTGGGTTTGGGACAAGTCCTGCCAGAGGTAATATAGACATGGCAGTCTTTGTGGACCTAACACTACTGGCGTACTTAGAGTTAAGTACGGGCGCTAAGTTGAGATGACAACCGATATGATAATCGATAGCCAAAAACTCGGAGAGTTCGTTCAGAGGTAATATGAACATGACAAACTTCTGGGATGCTATTCCATCGGGGATGGAGGTGCATATCAGCTCAGAGGTAATATGGATATGGCAGTCTTTGTGGACCTAACACCACTGGCGTACTTTAAGTACGGGCGCTAAGTTGAGATGACAACCGATGTGATAATCGATAGCCAAAAACTCGGAGAGTTCGTTCAGAGGTAATATGAACATGACAAACTTCTGGGATGCAATTCCATCAGGGATGGAGGTGCATATCTGCTCAGAGGTAATATGGATATGGCAGTCTTTGTGGACCTAACACCACTGGCGTACTTTAAGTACGGGCGCTAAGTTGAGATGACAACCGATGTGATAATCGATAGCCAAAAACTCGGAGAGTTTGTTCAGAGGTAATATAAACATGACAAACTTCTGGGATGCAATTCCATCGGGGACGGAGGTGCATATCTGCTCAGAGGTAATATGGACATGGCAGTCTTTGTGGACCTAACACCACTAGCGTACTTTAAGTACGGGGGCTAAGTTGAGATGACAACCGATGTGATAATCGATAGCCAAAAACTCGGAGAGTTCGTTCAGAAGTAATATGAACATGACAAACTTCTGGGATGCAATTCCATCGGGGATGGAGGTGCATATCTGCTCAGAGGTAATATGGACATGGCAGTCTTTGTTGACCTAACACCACTAGCGTACTTTAAGTATGGGCGCTAAGTTGAGATAACAACCGATGTGATAATCGATAGCCAAAAACTCGGAGAGTTCGTTCAGAGGTAATATGAACATGACAAACTTCTGGGATGCAATTCCATCGGGGATGGAGGTGCATATCTGCTCAGAGGTAATATGGACATGGCAGTCTTTGTGGACCTAACACCACTAGCATACTTTAAGTACGGGCGCTAAGTTGAGATGACAACCGATGTGATAATCGATAGCCAAAAACTCAGAGAATTCGTTCAGAGGTAATATGAACATGACAAACTTCTGGTTCAAGAAATGAAGTGCTTGGATGATAAACATAAGCTTATGTCTGGATAATTCACTGTGGAGTGTTGGCACCAGTTTTTCTTGAGTGAGGATAGTCCTGAAGAATCCACTGGAGAGACTTTTTAAGGACTCTTCCCCAGGTATATTTTTGAAGAGAGCAAGTTGTTACGTAAAAAAAAAGAATGAAAATCCAATTGGCAAGGACTGTCCCCTTGTTTTCAGATTCAAATTGATGACCTTGGCCTCGATCAACTCCTGAATTTTCTTTTTTAGCACATAGCACGCCCTTGTGGGGGTGATGAGTGTACCGATGGAAGAGACAATAATCTGGGTCATCCATTTTGCCTGACGTTGGGTAGCTGAAGCTTGCGCTCTTTTATCAACATATCGAAGATTTCAACGATGTTGTCTTCATTGAAGGAGAAAGTCCCTTTTGGTCTTTGAGTTCCTGATGCCTGAATTTTACGGTCTTGCGGGAAGATCGTCGTCGTTGCATCATCTTCGGATCTTGAGGGAATTCTACCCCCAGCTCGGGACGCTGCCCTATTTTGCCGAGGTAGGCTACCCCTAGACACACCGTAGCATCTGTCCACAGAAGCTGATTTAGAAGGAGCTGCCTCTGGTTGTACATGATTAGATTTCGAAGCTTTGGGTCTCGTAAGAGATGCAGTATATCCCAACCCAAAACGAGCTTGTTGATGGTGAGGATTATCATGCACTGGTGTTCGTCTGCCTTTTCCATAGTTGAGGCCTTATTTCAGCTTCAAATCATAACCCATGTTTTGTATAATATTTAATGCTTGCGGGCTATATCTGTGGGTTTGTATCCTGCTAGTTTCAGATTCGCAAAATTCTTCCTGTCTGATCGGGGTGTTCCGTCTGCGACCGAAGATTATTGGATGCTGATCGTCGGGAGTTGATAGAATAATAAAGATGGAATCTTCGTGTGGTCCATCTGTCATGACGACATTAGACGTTGATGTATCTTCCCATAAGATCTCCCTGTGTTTGACCGTTAGGGGAACTGAAGTCTGTTCATGACTTTTGTCCTTGCGTTTCTGGATCAGATAATCCTGCAGGTCAGGAGGAGTTGCAGAAGAAGAAGATGATGGCTTGTTCTTTCTGTTCCCGTTGGTGGGTATGCGGATGATGGAAACCATAGTCTTCCCTGTGCCACCCGTATACAACAGGTTGGCCATCTGTGTGGCGGATAATCACCGGGGAGGGTGTCTTTCCGCGACTAGAGCCTTCTTTATGCCAAGGGACTTCGCCTGGCGTAATTTGGAGCTTCGCTCTGGTTGGCGTAAAGCCGAGGATGTCCTCAGGCGGCCATCAGCGCCTCGCATAATTCGGAGGGCGTGCAGAACGTTCCCTTGCTGGCGTAAAGGCCGAGAAGTTGAGTAGGCCGCCGCTCGCTCTCCCTTGCGGAGATCACAGGGATCATCTGGTTCTCCGTAGAGGTCAGATGTTGTTTTACGCGCGGAGCGTGTTTTGTACTTCTGATTTGGCGATGAGGCTTTATCAGAAGTTTTGTCTATTCCGCCAGGGACGGGAGACAGAATTTTATGCGCAGAGCGCGGAGTATACTTCTGGGTTAGCGCTGAGGCATTGCTAGAAGTTTTGTCTATTCCGCCAGGGACAGGGGACTGAATTTCATGCGCAGAATACGGAGTATACTTCTGGGTTAGCGCTGAGGCATTGCCAGAAGTTTTGTCGGTTCTGTTAGAGACAGGCGACTGAATTTTACGCACAGGGCACGGAGGGAGCAACGCTACAACCTCATTGGTCGGAGAGATCGGAGAGATCGGAGAGTCCACAGGAATGGTAGGGGATGTCTTGGGCATCCAGACCTTATGCAGCTTCCTGTTGTTTCGGATAGAGAGAGAGTGAGAGCTGCCCCTTGTTCGAAGCATATCTTCGTAGGAAGACTGGTCGAACTGGACAACCAGTGTCTTCTTCACGGCTACCACGGATACCGCATCGTGTCAAGCAATAGCTTCCTCATCAGAAGGAAAAGATGTCCCCAGCAGAGTCGCCATCTTGTTTCGGGATGTAATATAAACGAGAAAAGATTTGATGAATGCGGGAAAAATGAGGTCTTGTGCGAAGACCCGCCCCTTTTTTTATTGTTTACAAACTAGATTGTACAAATTCGATCCTATACGAGGATGTCTAAGTACAATTTATTTAATCTGGGTAAATATTACTATAGGTGTCCGATCTGCAGTCGATCACTTTAGCCCTTGGACCACACGATGTTGAAGAAGTGCCATGGAAGACAGGTAGCAGCTTCGAGGGTTACTGAAGAGGGTAGATGCCCGATGCCAAAGTCGTCGATCCCTTCTCTTTGCCTGAGCTCTGGACTCTTCTCTCTCTCTCTCTCTCTTTATCTCTCCACCGTTGGATCTGGTACTGGATCTCTTGATCAATTTTTAGACCTAACTTCTTTGACCCTCCAATTTGTCGACCTTGTTCCTCATTGATAGAGGTCTCTATTTATAGAGTTTTAGTGACAGTAACCACTCAATCGGTGTAAAAACCGAGTAGTAGAAAGTACAACACCCTTTTACACAACGGTTAAAATAACCAAAGCCTGCGTATAGATGATCCTTTGAATGAGCGTGTGACGTGGGTCCAACTAAGGGACAAAACGCGTATAATCGCTACGAAGATCACGGCGTAAAAGCCACGTAGGTAGGTATCCATCGTGTAGAAGAGGTTGGCATAGAAGCCAAATATCTGTCACCATGGCATAGAAGCCAAATAGTTATCAAACCGGCATAGAAGCCGAGTAGGCGTAGAAGCCGAGTGGTCATAAAGGCCGAGTAGGCATAGAAGTCGAGTAGACACCGAAGCTGAATGGGCATAGAAGCCGAGCGGGCACCGAAGCTGAATAGGCGTAGAAGCCGAGCAGGCACCGAAGCCGAATGGGCACAGAGGCCGAGTGGATGTGGACGTTTTAGCCAGAATTACGGCTTTTGGAGATATAATCAAATCCCCAGCATTAATTGTGGAGATTTGCCATCATTCGGTGCATTGAACGCAGAGGCATGCTTTGAAGGTCTGTCACTTGGCCTGTGCATGGTGCAGAGACGTGTCTCAGGCATCTGTCAGTTTTTGGTGCTTCAAATGCAGAGACGTACCTCGAGAACCTGTCACCACTCTGTGCATAAAAAATGTAGAGACGTGCCTCAAATCTCGTATGAGGTACAGCTTTTGACGTGGCAGGCGGTTTGTCTTCTGCGGAGCGTAAGGAGCTCTCATCTGCCTTTGTAAACTAGGCAGCGTATTCCTCTGTGTACGTAAAAGCAGTTTACGCAAGGGAAATGGCAGTAAACGATAGCCTGGGTTGCAGTGCCTCGCCATCATTATAGCCGTCGCCTGGGTAGTCGAGCAGTATCCCTTTGTCAGAAGTCGAGACGTCAGGTACATTGCAGGCTCTGACAGGTTCATTGTAGGCTTTGACAGGTTCATTGCAGGCTCTGACAGGTTCACTTCGGAGAATACGAAGCGTCCCTCATACACTTCAATGCTGCATGAAAGGAGGATGAGTTTTACGCCATAAAGGCGATGAAGCCCCTGTTTACGCTGAAGCAGCCTGGACGTACTGTCTATGCGGATGGTCCTTGAGCCTGTATTTCATGCTGTGCTTTGGCGGAGAAGCTCTGTTTGCACGTTTGAAGGCTCTGAAGTCCTCTGTTTACGCTGCTATGCATCAATATGCTGCGTAGAGCTTCCAGCATATTTTTTATGCTTCAACAATCCTCAGCTTTATGCCAACCAGAGCAGAGCTCCAAATTACGCCTGGAGAAGCCCCTCAGCGTAAAGAAGGCTCAATTTGCGGGAAGGCACCCTCCTCGGGGATTATCCGCCACCCAGATGGCCAACCTGTTGTATATAGGTGGCACAGGGAAAACTATGGTTCCCAACATCCGCATGCCCACTGATGTGAACAGAAGGGACAAGCCATCATCTTCTTCTTCTGTAACTCCTCCTGACCTGGGCAATTATCTGATCCAGAAGCGCAAGGAGAGGGGATCTTCCAGCATGTCTATTACGTCTCCTAGCGAGCACTGTTATAATAGTCATAGGATTATAATTAATTGTGGCTGTTCTGAAGTAAGACGGTCGGTTTTCGACCGGTTGAGCTACTCTCCATCTTTCCAGGAAGAAGAGCCCACGCATGCTTCTGTGAACATGGCTTCACACATACCTAGAGGAGGGTCAGGCTCCAGACGTCATCCCTCTAGAACTCCAAGCCGAAGGAGATTCAACATGCTCCTTAGGAACACCGAAGCTGGGGTGTTCCAAAACACTCGTTCGAGGTCGCAACAACCGGCTTCGTACTCTTCTGATTCTGATGTTGGGGGTCGCCAGTCTCCCGAATCAGATGCCGAAAGTATAGAGTCAACTTCTACAGAGACCTATACTAATCTTTCAATGATACCCTGGGAGATGGGAGTTTATGCCATTGGAGATGAACACGAGGAAGCTTTCCCATCCGGGAGCACTGAGCAGCACATTACTACACTGGAGACATCTCTGAAAGAAATACAATCCATAATGGAGAATATGCACCAGATGATGCTAACTCAGCACACAGCAGCTATGGCTCAAGCGTCGGTCCCTCCAACTCAGATACGTGTGGGGATGGACTTACCACCATCCAACGCAATCCAAAAGCCTGCTCTAGATCAGGAGTCAGCAGTTCCTCCGCTTCCTCACTCGGAGAATGTATTACCTCCCATCGGAGTCGCGATGCAATTGATTCCTCATCACTCCGTGGTCCCGCTACTGGCTGAAGATCCGATGCAGGCAGTACGGGAGTTGAAAGCCCAATTTGATGCCCTGAAGCACAAAGACCAGCTCAAGAAATTGGGAATCAACCAATTTTACCCAGCTATCTGGGAAGAGGTCCCTTTCCCTCCTAGATACAAACCACAGACTATGGCTTTGTTCGAGGGAAAAACATCACCGAGTCAATACATAAACTACTTCAGCATGATGACAGTGTTGTTACAAGGGAACGACGCCCTCCTCACTCGGGTGTTCAAGGGCTGTCTCTCGGGAGTAGCTTACCAGTGGTACCTCAGCCTGGCGGACAACTGCATTACTTCCTTTGAAGACTTCAAGGCTTTATTCTTCACGAGATTCTACGAGGGAGGGATGGACATGTCTATGTCCTCTCTCATCGAAGTCAGGCAGAAGAAAAAGGAGAATGTTCGCACTTTCATCGAACATTTTCGTCAAGCCACTCTGCAAATGCCTCTAGGAGTCCCAGACTCGACATTGGTGGACATCTGCAGGAAGAACCTTCTTCCCGTGACCTCGATGTTCACGGGACCATATCAGTTCCGTGATTGGCCCTCGTTCATCATCTCAGCAGTAGCCGCGGAGGACAATAGTCAGAAGGCGCACGATAATGGCATCTTGATCTCGGCCTCCGATAAAAGCAAGAGGTCATACTCTAACATCGACCATCCTCGTGGTACCAAGGGTAAAGAAGCTCTGGCGATCAACACGTCCAGGCAAAAGACGGTGGCTACCACGCAGACAAAGCCTGGGACTTCCAGGCCCATTGAAGTAAACTCTTTCGACAACGATGATATTCCGAGCATATTCAAATATCTCGTCAAAAGCGGCAAGATTACCCTTCCTGAGGTGAGATAGCCCAATGAGGCCGGCAGTACCAACAACCTCAAATACTGCATCTTCCATAGGTACATACACCACCCCACAAAGGCATACTATATACTGAAAAGGAAGATCCAGGAGCTGATCGATGCTAAGGCCATCACTCTGCGCAACAGCGAGAAGACGGTCACGGCCAACATGATCTCCCTGCAATTTGGCAATCAGCCTACCCAAGAAATCCCGGACGGTGTTACGCCTATATCCCGGACGAGGATGAACATCGTTAATCTCCCTCCAGCTAGAGGTTAAAATCATGACATGCTACCACTAACTACCCAGCGAGGCGAGACTATGTGGGTTCATCCAGATCTAGTGCCAGAGATCGAGAAAGAGACTCAAGCTGCTAAGGCTAAGTCTAAAAAGAACTCAAGGCGCAAACCGTGTCACATAATTACGGTACACTCGGCATCAAAAGACGAGGTCTTGGCTACTGGAACCTGCTCAGGGAAAGCCTACCTCCAGGACTATGGATCTAGCCAGGAAGATGCAACGGTAGACGCTTCAGCTGCCAAGCCTTCAGAACCAGAATTCGTTGTACCAGAGGCCGGTCCTTCCAGACCAACTTCGGCGGACAAAGGAAAGCAAAAAGAAGTGTGCTTCGATAAACCTATGAAAAAAATTCCAAACAAAGGTTTAGAGAAGCCATACAACTTCGACATCCTGGCCCAACTAGCTAATACACCAGCCAGGTTGTCCATCTTCGAGCTACTCAGGCTCTCTCAGGACACTCGTCAAGCCCTGAGTGAAGCATTGATGCAGGCGGATGCATACTTGACCCAGCTCAAGTCCCCTGACGAAGAACCCGTGGCGTGTCCTCAATGCCACAGTGTGATGGAGGTGGTCCCAAACATCACTTTCACTCAAGATGACATGCTGTTAAAACATAACAGGCATGACAGACCCCTCTATTACATCGGGTACATCGATTCCATGGAGGTCGACCGGATTCACATAGATCAGGGATCATCAATCAGCATCATTCCTCATAGTCTGCTCAGACCACTGAGGATTCCTACCAGCGAATTGGCTTACACCACCACTACGATCGTGGGTTTCAACGTCGGAAGAAGTAAGCCGTTGGGGAAGATTCGCCTGAGGATCCAAATTGGCAACCTCAGATCGGTGGCTACGTGTTACGTCATCGATTTAGAGGTGTCCTACAATATTATGCTGGGTAGACCTTGGATCCACGACCACAACATCGTTCCTTCAACTCTACACCAATGCTTTAAATATGTAGACTTCCGAGGAACAGTACAGACGGAGATTGCTGACCTGAACCAATTCAAAGGAGTAGAATCCTACTACTCTAATGCCGTGTTGTACTCCCAAGACTGCACGGAAGAGGTGTTAGCCGAAGCAGAGAAGGAATCCCACCGGGAGCCAGAAGAACCCTCTGCCAAGCAACCTCTGACAATCAAGGTGAAAGGACGGACTACTCGTCCAAAAGTCGTAGAGCCTATGGCTATCTACCTAAACGAGACCAGGTCAGGAAAAGGGGGTGATCCTCTAGTGATCACTTTGAACCAGAAGCCTCCACCCTTGGTCATCAACCTCCGGCGCGACAGGCAGCCGAGTGATGTAAACTTAACCGGGAACAGAGTTTCAGATGATAATAAACATCCTCTTTTCCAGTATATTGACGTCCAAATTCCAAATTAGGAATTATCCCCCTACGATGATATAGAACCTATTGTTTGTGGTATTAAACGAAAGAATAAAAGTGTATTTCAATGACGGGGTTATAAGAGGCCCGCGCCCTTTGGTTTACAAACAAACTTGTACAATGTAATCCTATACGAGGATGTGGGAGTACAATTTATTTAATCTGGGTATAAATTGCTATAGGTGTCTGATCTGCGGTCGATCACTTTAGCCCTTGGACTACACGATGTTGAAGAAGTACCGTGGAAGACAGGATGCAGCTCCGGAGGTTGCAAAGGGGGGTGGATGCGCGATGCTGAAGGTCGTCGCTCCCTGTTCCTTGCCCGAGCTCTGGGTTCTCCTCTCTCTCTCTCTATCTTTCCTCCTTGATCTCTGGTTCGATGATCTTGCCCGATCTAATTCTTCGACCTTTGATCTTGTATTGGTTTTCTTGACCAATTTTCTGACCTTTTTCCCCATTGATAGGGGTCTCTATTTATAGAGTTTTGGTGATAGTGACCACTCCGTCGGTGTAACAACCGAGGAGTGGACAGTACAGCACCCTTTTACACAATGGTTTAAAATAACCAATGCCTGCGTATAAATGACCTTTTGAGTGAGCATGTGACGCGTGTCCAACTAAGGGGACAAAACGCGTATATCTGCTACGAAGATCACGGCGTAGAAGCCACGTAGGTAGGTATCCCTTGTGTAGCAGAGGTTGGCATAAAAGTCAAGCGACTGTCATCTTGGCGCAGAAGCCAAAATAGGCATAGAAGCCGAGCAGGTATAGAAGCCGAATGGGCATAGAAGCCGAACAAGCATAGAAGCCGAATGGGCATAGAAGCTGAGCAGGCATAGAAGCCGAATGGGCATAGAAGCCGAATGGCCGTAGAGACCGAGAGGGCGTTGGAAGCCGAGGGAGCACTGATCCTGAGCGGGCGTAGAAGCCACTGCGTAACGAGTCAAAGTGCTGATGTGGACGTCTTAGCCGAAATTACGACTTTCGAAGATGTAATCAAATCTTCTACAGAGATTTGTCATTATCTTGTGCATTAAATGCGGAGACGTGCTTTTGAAGGTCTGCAGCCCTTCTGTGCATCCGTCGTGGAGACGTGCCTTGAGGGAAACTGTCACTGCTCTGTGCAATTAGACGTAGAGACGTGCCTCGAGCCCCGTACGAAGTGCAGCTTTTGACGTGGCAGCGGTTTTGCCTTACTGCGGAGCGCGAAACAGCTCATGTTTGCATGAGTAAACAAGGCAGCGTATTCCCTTGTACGCGAAAGAGCGGTTTACGCTGGGGGGATTTCAGTAGACGACGGCTTGGTGATATTTAACCAAATCATCTGCATTAAATACAGAGATCCGCCATCATACTGTGGAGCGCATCCCGAGGGGTCTGCCATCGTTTTCAGCCGTCGTCTGGGTAGTCGTGCAGTACTTTTTGTCAGGAGTCAGAGGCTAGGTTCACCGCGTGACTTGACAGGTTCATTTCGGGGAAGACGAAGCGTTCCTCGTACGCTTTAATGCTGCCTTGAGAGCGGCTGGGTTTTACGCCATGGAGGCGATGAAGAACCCTGTTTTACGTTGGATGGCTTCGAAGGCCTCTGCTTACGCTGCTCTGTTTCGAGATGCTGCGTAGATCGTTCCAGCGTATTTTTTATGCTTCTACAAGACCCCCTTCAAAGCTTTTAAATTCCTCGGAATTTGAAACGCTTTGAAAGAAGCATGGACGGCCCCTCGTAACTCGAAACGTTTCTGAATGGAGCGTTGAAACGGTCGGTACTGACTTTATGGCAGATTTATTGGGGACCGCTGTGATCTCTTGCGCCTATAAAAGGCTGGGGGGTGAACCTGTTTCACCACATTCCCATTGTCATGCCGAGATGATCGCCGGAGCTCGTCGGGTCGATCTGAGGAAGAAGGAGATCATTTTCTTCCAGCATGTAAGGAGCCAAAAAAGACGGTGTCTTCAAGCGAGTGTCCACTGCAACGTTGGATCATGGAAGGATATCTTAGCCTCCCTTGCTCGGGATAATCAGCAACTTTATGCGGCCTCTCACTCGGAGAGTGGGGCGGGGTCACTTTTGACCAGGCCGCTTGCAAGTGGCTCCTCCTCTCGTTACCTTTGGTGACGAGAGGCAGACAGACTGGCCATAGTGGCGGTGGTCTGTAGGGAAGCAGAGTTACCCTGCTTCGGAGGATGGGTCATCTGCCCGGTTGTGTATCCTCCTGCCACCGATCCTCTTCTTAGAAGAAGGGGAAGACCATTGTAGAGGGGATTTCCCTCATATGTAATAAAGAAAACCCCTGTAGACAGGATTTCTCTCATATGTAATTGTGATTTTAGCTTTAAATAAAGCCGTCTTTCTTCTTCATATGATCGTCTTTGCCATACGTTGCTTGTGAAGTCTGGATATGTGCAGCTTCGACACGTCTGAATCTTTATGCCGACTCTGATAGAAAGAGTATTAGGCCCTGAATAGTCCAAAGAATGCTGCTGAGCATCCTTGAACATTTAGAACTGTCCTGTTGCTAGGACTGAGGGACGGCGTAGAATTCTGAACTGTTGCTTCTCTAATGAGCAGGATCTTGTTCAGACTTCGTCTTTAAGAATGATCTCTCGAAACTCCCTTGGAACAGGGTCGAGGTTTTTGGCTGTCGAATTGAGTTGCCACCTTGATAGACGGAATGTTCAGACTGGAGTCTGGATGAACCTCCAATTTTGGACCCGAGAAGAGTAATTTCTTAATGTTTGAACTCTGTATGCTTCGGGTACTTGGGATGCTCTGGGTCAAGAATGAGTATCTTCTGTGTGAACTCTTTGCAATTGACCGCCTTGGAGATTGTTCGGATATACGGAAAGTCGTGGAGCATAAAATAATTAGTCTGTAGCCTCTGAGCGTAAAAATACCACCGAGCGCGAAATCGTAGACTTGCGGTTCCTAAGCGTGAAGTCATAAGTTTGTTGCCTCTCGAGCATAAAAGCTACCGAGCACAAAGGCATCCGGGCATAAACCGTAGACTTGTAGCTGTCGAACATGAAGCTGTAGATCTGTTGCTGTTGAGCGTAGAAAAGCTCCTTTAGCGCAGAATTGTAGATCTGTAGCCTGTGAGCGTAAGAACACCATCGAGCGTGAAATCGTGGACTTGTGGTTCCTGAGCGTGAAGTCATAGGTTTGTTGCCTCTCGAGCATAAAAGCTACCGAGCACAAAGGCATCCGGACATAAACCGTAGACTTGTAGCCGTCGAACATGAAGCCGTAGATCTGTTGCTGTCGAGCGTAAAAAAGCTCCTTTAGCGCAGAACTGTAGATCTGTACTCCTGAAAAGAAAATTTCTTCGGGCGTGAGGGTTTGCGGATCCGTTGCTTCTGAGCGTAAACTGAGCGCCACCGAGCGTGAGATCGTCGATTTGGTATCTGCTGAGCGTAAAGTCATAGGTTTGTGGCCTCTCGAGCATAAAAGCTACCGAGCACAAAGGTATCCGGGCGTAAAACCATAGACTTGCAGCTTGCGAGCGTAAAATCGTAGATCTGTTGCTGTCGAGCATAGAAAGCTCCTTTAGCGTAGAACCCGCTGAACCGTCTTTGCATGAAAAAACCTTTCGAATTCGCTGACTGTCCATTTTTTGAGGGTAGTGGGCTGACGTATCATCCAATCATAACCAACTCTTAATTGCGAGATTCGGTTGGGGTCTCGAGGGGTCCGTCCGAGGATTCGAGGAGTCGACTCGGACCGTATATATACCCCCCAACTTTTTGAGAGAAAAGCTTTTTATCTGTCTGCTGCGAAAGAGAGCTTTCGACTGTTCGAGTTTTCCTTCATTCCTTCTCCGAGCACCTCGAGTCCTCAGAAATGGCGTCGAAACAAACTTCCTCCGCTAAGGGAAAGAGCGTAGGTTCTTTTTCTCGGTCTTCGGTACCGGAGAGAGAATCTTCGGTCGGGCGAGGTGAACCTCCTTCCGAGAGGAGTATTCCGCCGACGAGCAGTGCACCTGGCTTTAGAGGTAGAGCTTTTTGGGATGACACAAACGACGAAAAATCCTTCGCACATGTTGAACGTGACCGTGCTAGGTCATCTTCTGTGCTGATAGTCTCTTTTGAGGAAGATGATGCACGGAGACGTTTTCATTTTTTACGCCCACATTTCTAATGTGCTAGCGTAAGAGCTCCATATTTTCGTAGCTCTGAGCGTAAAAGCTCTGGCTAACGAAAATTGGGGTATATCGTAAATTTTGAATTTTACGCTTGCGGAGGAGACTTCTGGCGTATAGAGACCAAATTTGTGCAATCTTGGCGTAAAGCACAGACTGTCATTTTTTCTTTTGGTCTGTACTTGTGCAGGATTTGTAATGACCTATTTTCCTTGCACTTTTGCAGTTGATTTGGGCGAGTCACCGCTGGCCGAGGTGATGGGCTCTGCTGCCGGGATGCTGCACTCGAACTACCTGGAGGATCTGTCCCATGTGGACTTTTCCATCTCTGGACCCCAGTACCCTGAGGGCAGGGCGTTTCTGATATCGGCCCAGGGTGAGCGAATGCTGTTGAGCATGATCAATGGCGAACCACTGACATATGTAGACGGGGAGCAGTACATAAAGCCGGCTTTCCTCTTTGGGGACATGATCGATAAGCAGTCCCAGACGAAACCCAAGAGGGAGCCTTGGGTCTTCCCTGCCGAGAATTTGGTCTTGTATCTGCCGACGATGTCGAGGGATTATCCTATCTCGGCTTTCTCCCATGCGACGCATCCTAGGAAGA
Source organism: Iris macrosiphon (assembly GCA_036927795.1). Classification (NCBI taxonomy): domain Eukaryota; kingdom Viridiplantae; phylum Streptophyta; class Magnoliopsida; order Asparagales; family Iridaceae; genus Iris; species Iris macrosiphon. The sequence goes on from JAYESA010000018.1 coordinate 51,953,081, forward strand.
TGTCGTGGAAGCTGACTCCTGATCTTCACGGGAAGCCTGGGAAGATCTTTCATCTGAAAGGAGCCGACCAGGGGTCTTTTGTCAGTCGCCCCTCCGGCGCTGTGACGCTGTTCCGGGGTCTGTGCCCGGGTAATGTCCCGAGTGAAGATAGCTCGGTGATCCAGCCTGTTCAGTTGCCGACCTTCTGCAACGACTTCATGAGTCGAGGTAGGGTATATCCCAAGGAGAATCCTCGGTGCAACGGGTGGATCGCCCCGACGAACTCCCGATGGAGATGCCTAGTTGATTGGGCCTTGTCGCACTTCCAAAGAGAGCTGGAGGACATCGGATTATATGCCACTGTGAGCGCGACGAGTGTTGGGTTGCCTCCTAATGCTAATTTGTTCTTGGCACTGATGGAGCGGTATATTCCGCTCACCGGGACCTTCGCCACTCCGCTGGGGGAGTTGGAATTGGCCCTCCATGAGATGGCAGTTGTCTCGAGACTGCCGATGGGGGATACCCGATATGAAGAGTATGTCCCCACCAACCGGGAGTTGGGGGATTCGGACCCTCGGGTGGCGGAAGTATATCAGGAGGTGATGTGTCAGTACTTCGCGTGCACCGCTTTTTATGACGAGCCCTCAGATTTGGCCTATACCACTAAGTGGATGTCTTACCTCTTCTTCCATCGAGCTAGGGCCGCCAAGTCGGAGAAAGCTTCGGGGGGTAAGAATGAGCCCGTAAACTGCTTGAGCGTCCTTAGTGCTCAGGTGGTCGAGGCTCTTATGGAGGACGCCAAGGCTCCCGATCAGATTCTGGTTGAGGGGGTAGGAAAATACCCTGAAGGCACCAAGGCCCACAGTTACTTGTGGCGCTGTCGCAGGCCTCTGTCTAAGGAAGCCCAGCTGGCTGGTTTCCTCTCCATATGGCTGCGTCGAGTGGTAGTGCCCGGTATCGCGTCCGCGGATCGAATTCACCGAAACATCCTGTGGCCCGTAGTGCGTCTGGTGTTTGGGGCAAGACTGGGCCTGCTTCCTGCCATGGTGTACCGTATTCAGGCTGGCCTGAGGGCCCTGACCGATGGGTTGCTTGTCGATGAAGCTCGGCGTAAGAGTTTTCCCAGGGTGGAATTGCCATACCTGTATTTGATGGGTTGGTTGATCCTCCACAACCCCCGGGTGATGTCTCCCGGTTCCGGCAGCAGCTCAGGGGGCACATTCCTGTTGAATTACAGGGATTCTACCTGGAATGTGAACACAGTTTTAGACTGTCGGTTAGTGTTGAACCTCAACCATGGCTGGAAGATCCTCTGTACTCCCCCTCCGGTACATTGCAACCAATCCGGGGTGTGGCTTGAGGATTCAGGTGGAGAGAAGACCGTTCTTTCTCTGGAGGCCTTTAATTGGTTGGTCTGTATCAGACCATCCCATCTGCTGTATAGGAGCGAAGACTGTTGCTTCTTCGAGCCCTACTTGCCTAGTCGATTTGCCAGGCAGTTCGGGTACGATCAATTGCACGTGGGTAACGCCGTCACCAGCTTCAGACCCAGGGGCGGACTCATTGATGGAGCTAGAGGGTGGCGATATTTTATCACGGGTTGTACGGGGGCAATTTTTATCGTGCCTGTTGTTACAACCTCCACGGAGCTGCGCATCCTTCACTATTACGCCCAATTTTATGTGGCGATTAATACCTTCCATCGCAATTTCGACATGCGGAGAAGTTTTAGAGTGCTTTCTGCCAAGCCTGGGGGAAGAGTCGAAGTCCCCTCGGTTTCTTCTGACGAGGGCGAGGAGTCTGGTACTCCGGATGAGCTCCTGGTGTCGTTGCCGAGGTGTGCAGTGCCTGCGCCGGCGGGGGCTTTGATAGTCTCCTCCGGGAAGCGACGGGCTTCTGCTCCGAAGGAAGCTTTCCTTCGTAAGAGGAGGAAGGAGACGGTGGCTCGTCCTCTCCGTATTCCTGGTATTGAGGCTCCTGCGAGTGAGTCGGCACCTTCCTATATCAGGGATGAATCTTTGGCTGGAGGTTCCTCGCCTTTTAGAGAGGGACCTTCTACAGTTCCAGCTGGTGGCGCCGGGGAGTCCTCGCTAGAGGTTGCTGTCGCCGTGGCTGCTTCAAGCAGTGGAGCGGGATTGCCTACGTGGCCGCTGCAGATGGGAGAATCTTTCCCGAGGTCAGCAGTGGGGAAAGTTGCTTCTGGGTCTGCGAGCGCGCTCGGCGAGACTCCGGCTGACGAACCTCGACCGCGTCTCGGGGAAGGCTTGACCGAACTTTTGGCGATGTCGGTCGGCCCACCTCCTTCTCCAGGTATGACAGGTCGCATTGCGTCCTTAAGGCGTGGTTTAGCCACACCAGGTGCAGATGCACCGTATATGCCGTCGGCTCCTAGTGAAGATGTGGAGGCGCCTAATTCCGAGGCAGAAGTGTCTTCGGGGGCCAGCTCGCCAGGAGAGGTTTCGTCATCCCGGGAGGGGGACGAACCTGTCATTGCGACCTCGCCTTTCGTGAGTATGCCGATGACCTCGATCGTTGCCATCACACCTTTTTCGGCCACGCCACCCGTCGAGACGGCGGCGGTGGCTACCTCGTCTATAATTGTCCCTGGAGAGGGAGTTACTAGCATCGCGGTTACTCCGAACGTTCAGTCGGGTCTAGTCGCGTTGACTGAGCAGCATACCAGTCTTGTCTACACCGGTTTACAAATGATGACACCGATGGTGTTGGCGAAGAAACTTGACTTCGAGCTCCTGAAGAAGACTTCTCATCTTTCAATTGAGGTTATCAGGGGGCTTGGCAATCCTAGAGTAGCTGACGCTTTGGAGGCGGTGGTTAATGGTTTAGAGCAACCTGTTAATGAATATTTGCAGCGGGCTGAGGCCAGCCTTGATGCTGATGTCCAGGCTCGATTCGACCTCATGGCTGAGCGGCTCGCTACCAAGCTGGCAAGCCTAGACAACTCTATCCAGAAGCACAAGCTGGAGATGGATAGGAGAAAGGCTGTTGTGGAAGAAGCTCTTGCTGTCGAGACACAGTGTCGATCCGAGCATGAAGGGAATGCAGCGAGGGTCTCCAAGCTGAGGGAAAAACTTGCTCTGGCCGAGGAGTGGGCTTCCCAGTCGTGGGCAGGTTTAGAGGTGGCGACTGGTCGACTGAGTGAAGCGCGACGGGATCTGGACCGTGCGAAAGCTGCCCGTGTGGGCTGTCTTCGGGCAAGGGCTAACCTGACTCTCACGCATACCCCCGAGGCACAGCTGGAGCGGGCTCGCGCCGATGCATTGGCCCTTAGGAAGGAGGGGATAGCTGCACTGGAGCGGCAGATTCGTGATCTGATTACTCCGCCGTCTTGATGTATCTCTCTTTATGTAATTTTGCCTCCTTCTGGGAATGAATAAAAGCGACTCTTTTCTGACTATGGTGGACCCGTCATTTCGGAATATGAATGACAGTTTTTTTAGGTGAGGGGGATATCAGAGGTAGTATGGACCTGACATACTCTCGATAAACCTCCTTAGCAGGATGTATCTATTCAGAGGTCGTATAGACATGATAGGATATGACCTAACTAGTTTCTCTTCTTGGAGTAGTTTTGTCAGAATTGAGATTCTCGCTATGTTCCGCCCGGGCAGGGGGGAAATTAAGCGTAGTATCTTTTCAGGAACTTGTCGTTGATAGGAGCCATTAATAGGTCTCCGTTAGGCTGGGCTATCCTGTAGGCGCCGTTCGAGAATGTTGTCTCGATCACATAAGGGCCTTCCCACTTGGGCTGGAATTTGCCTTTACTTCTGTGAGTTAAAATCATCGGCCTTCTTACTGCTAGAACTAGCTCGCCGACCTTGAACACCCTTTCCTTTACTTTATGGTTAAAAGCCCTGGAAATACGTTCTTGGTAGAGCGCGATGCGCTGTTGAGCTTGGAGGCATTTCTCGTCTAATCCTTCTAGCTCCTGAAGCCTTAAGAGGTTATTCTTTTCTTGAGTCAGCTCATTAGCCACGGTTATCCTGAGCGACGGGATCTGGATTTCAATGGAAAGAACTGCTTCGCTCCCGTAGACCAGCGAGAATGGGGTACAACCTGTTGGCGTTCGTACCGTCGTGCGGTATGCCCAGAGGCATTCGCCCAGCTTTTTATTCCAGTCTCCCTTGTTTGAAGAGACAAACTTCTTCAAGAGTTTGATAATGGTTTTGTTGAAAGCTTCCGCCAAACCATTAGCAGCTGGATAGTATGCCGTGGAGGCAACATTGTGTATCCGGTTTTTATCGCAAAACGATGAAACGTCTGGCTAATGAACTGGGGCCCATTATCGTGAATTATCCTCCGGGATACCCCGAAGCGATAGATGACATGATGTTTGATGAAGCTGACTACGTTGGATGCCTTTACCTCGGTGAGAGGGATTGCTTCGGCCTATTTGGAAAAGTAATCCGTGATGGCCAGTATGAACTGGTGACCCCTGGAAGAAGATGGGTGAATAGGACCGATGATATCCATTCCCCATGTTTTGAAAAGCCAGGATGCGACCGTAGGATGTTGATGTTACGATGGTTGATGTATGAAGTCTGCATGAACCTGACAGGCCCTGCAATGCTTTGCATACTGTATTGCATCTGCGATCATGGTCGGCCAGTAATAGCCCATCCTCCTGATGCGATCCTGTAGCTTAGGCCCGGGTTGATGCGCTCCGCATACGCCGTCGTGAGCTTCACGGATAATCTGCTGTGCTTTGGTGCCAGAGAGACACCTCAACAGCAGTCCGTCGTAGGTCCGACGATACAGGCGTTGTGAAGACGCGTCGAAGTAGAAGCGTAGCGATCATCTCTTGACTGAAACTGCTTCCTTGGGGTTCTCCGGTAAGATTCCGTATGCCACGAAATCTATGAAAGGACTTGTCCAATCTCTTGTAGGAGGATCGGCGCTTATAGCATAGCTGCGTTCTATGTGATAGCTGTTCTTCACACAGAATAAATCTCTGTTAAGAAGGATTACCGAATCTTGACTTCTTATAGGAGCGGCCAGGTCTGCTGCCAGGCTGGCCAGGGCATCAGCTTCCAGATTCCGAGATCGAGGTACTTGTTCTAGGAAGAACCCTTTGAACGTCATGGCTATCTTGATCGTTGCCCGGTTATAGGGGATGAGGTCTGGATTACGGACTTCGTATATTCCCCTGACTTGATTGACGATGAGCAGAGAATCACCGAAAGCCTCCAGGGATTCTACCCCTAGTTCCGCGGCAACTTGGAGCCCAATTAGTAGAGCATTGTATTCTGCCACATTGTTGGAGCAGGGCTCGCTAAGAGAGTATGCTCGGTAGATGACGAGTTGATCCGGGGTAACTAGGACGACTCCCACTCCTGAAACAACGTTTCCTTTAGGACCGATTCTGGAGGCGCCATCAAAGGACAGTTGCCATACGTCACTTTTCCTTGCGAAGTTATATTCTGCAACTTCATCGGGGATGTCCTCGTATAGTTTGGAGGTCTCCGGGGTCGGATGAGCCGCTAGGAAATCGGCCAGCGCTTGACCTTTGACGGATTTCTGTGGGATGTACACCATGTCGTATGGTGTCAGCAGCATCGCCCACGTTGCGAGTCGGAAGTTGAGGACACTTGGCTTGCTCATCAGTACTCGAAGGGGGTTGATCCTGGAGATGATATGAATAGTCTGGCCAGTGACGTAGTATCGCATTTTCTAGACAGCAAACATCAGAGCCAAGCATTCCTTCTCCACTGGGTTGTACCGGTGTTCGGCCCCGACCATCATTCTGCTAAGATAGTAGATAGCCTGTTCATGACCCGCATCATTTTTCTGCGCGAGGAGAGCTCCTAGCGAATGATCCATTGCCCGTACGTACAGCAAGAATGGTTTTCCCACGACGGGAGGCACCAGGACTGGCGGGCTGGTTAAGTAGCGTTTGATATCCTCGAACGCTTGCTGGCAGGTTTCGTCCCATATGAAGGATACACCTTTCTTCATGAGATGAGAGAAGGGCTGACATCTCCCCGAGAGGTTGGATATGAATCGCCGGATATAAGCCAGACGTCCTTGGAACCCCCTGAGTTCCCTCAGATTACGGGGCGGTCGCATTGCCGTGATCGCCTGGACTTTGTCAGGGTCTACTTCGATGCCTCTGGTGGTAATGACGAATCCCAGGAACTTGCCACTGGATACACCCAGAAAGGACTTTGCGGGGTTCATCTTGAGTTGATGCTGGCGCATTAATTCGAATACTGCCCTCTGGTGGTAATGATGTGATCGTCTTTGAGGCAACTTTTGACGGCTATGTCGTCTACGTAACATTCCACTATTTTGCGTAAATGTCCGCGGAATATGTTACTCATAGCCCGTTGGTACGTAGCCCCAGCGTTCTTTAGCCCGAAGGGCATGACCGTATAGCAATATACCCCCAGTGGTGTCCGAAAGGCGGTGTACTTCTCGTCTTCAGGATGCATCTTGATCTGATTGTATCCTGAGAACCCATCCATGAAAGACATGCGTTCGAAGCCGCAGGTGTTGTCGATCATGATGTCCGTGATGGGGAGTGGGAATTCATCTTTGGGGCAGGCCGTATTCAGATCTCGGTAGTCGATGCAGATGCGTACCTTCCCATTTTTCTTCATGACCGGGACCACGTTAGTGACCCAGTCGGGGTGTTGTTCCTCCCAGATGAAACCGCAGGTTATTAACTTCTTGACTTCAGCTTCGATGGCGTCCATCATATCGGGGCAGAACCGTCGTTGGTGCTGCTTTACCGACTTCGAATCGGCTAATATATTGAGCATATGAGTAGCTACCTTCGGGTCTAGGCCTGGCATATCCTCGTAATCCCACGTGAAGACGTCAATATACTCCTTTATCAGCTGTATAACGTCTTCCCTTTCAGGTGGGGAAAGATTATTACTGACAAATATTGGCTTTGGTGAGAGCTCACTCCCAACGTTGATCTGGATGACTTCGTACTTGGTGGGAGGTTCTCTCTGCTCGAAGCAGAATTCCTACTGCGTATCCATTTGTTGAGCCCAGGGGTCATCCTCGAATGGCTCCGTATCCTGCTCCTCGGCTTCTGAGGGATTTGTCATCACCATATTCACCGATAGTGCTTGTTTGAAAGCATCTGGCGAGTTGGAGGGCGATGAGCTGTTCTGGGAAGAGGTAAAGGGGTCCTCTTTTGGCTCGGAAGTCGTGATGGAGGTGGCATACCCTAGCCCGAGACGGGCTTGTTGATTACGGGGGTTGCCTCACGGCGGCGTTCGTCTGCCTCTTCCGTAGTTGAGGCCTGGCCTACGTTTCAAGTCGTAGCCCATGTTTTGCATGATCTTTAGCGCTTGCGGGCTATAACGATGAATCTGTATTTTCCCGGTGTCGTCATCGAAAGGGTCTTCTTGGACAATCGGCTGATTCCGCATGCGACCGAAGACAATTGAGCGCTGAGTGCTGCAGGTAGGTGGGACGATGAAGATAGAATCCTCATGAGGTCCATATGTCGTGACGACGTTGGATGGCGATGCTACTTCCCAGACATATGGGCGATAGGAGCCTATAGCTTTCAAGAATTTTTGTGCTATGGGTTCTACCTCGTGAAGCGGAGTAGGTCTCTGTACTGGAATTTGAGCATAAATATACTGAAAAAGAGGATGTTTATTATCATCTGAAACTTCGCTCCTGGTCGCCTTTACACCAGTTGACTGCCCGCTGCGTCGAAGGCTGATGACCAAGGGTGGAGGCTTTCGGTTCAAAATGATCACTAGAGGATCACCCCCTTCTCCTGTCTTGGTCTCGTCCCGGTGGATAGCCAAAGGTTCTATGGCTTTCGGACGAGTGGTTCGTCCCTTCACTTTAATGGACAGTGGCAGTGTGGCAGAGTGCCCTTCCGGCTCCCGGCAGGATTCCTCCTTTGCCTCGCATGACCCTTCTTCCACATGGTCCTGGGAGTACAATACGACATCGGAATAGTACGACTCTATTCCTTTGAATGGGTTTAGGTCAGCTACCTCCGTTTGTACTGTTCCTTGTGCGTCTACATACTTAAGACATTGATGTAGGGTTGAAGGAACGATGTTGTGGTCATGAATCTACGGTCTTCCTAGCAGGATGTTGTAAGACACCTTTGAGTCGATGACGTAACATGTGGCCACCGACCTAAGGTTGCCGATCTGGATTCTCAAGCGAATTTTCCCCAGTAGCTTACTTTTTCCAGCGTTGAAACCCACGATTGTAGTGGTAGTGTAAGCCAGTTCGCTGGTAGGGATTCTCAGTGGCCTTAGCAGACTGTGCGGGATGATGCTGATCGATGATCCTGGATCTATGTGAATCCGGTCGACCTCCATGGAGCCGACGTACCCGGTGTAATAGAGGGGCCTGTCATGTCTGTTATGTTTTAACAGCATGTCGTCTTGAGTGAAGGTGATGTTTGGGACCACCTCCATTATGCTGTAGCACTGAGGACATGCCACTGGCTCATCATCGGGGGACTTGAGTTGGGTCAAGTACGCCTCTGCCTGCATCAGCGCTTCACTCAGGGCTAGACGAGTGTCTGGGGAGAGCCTGAGTAGCTCGAAGATGGACAACCTAGCTGGCGTATTGGCTAGTTGGGCCAGGATGTCAAATTTGTATGGCTTCTCTAAACCTTTGCTTGGAATATTTTTCACAGGTTTGTCGAAGCGTATTTCTTTCTGCTCTCCTTTTTCTGTCGGAGTAGGTTTCGCAGGGCTGACGTTTGGCACGACGGGACCTTGCTCTGAAGGTTTGGTAGCTGGAGCGTCAGCTGGCGTGTCTTCCTGGTTTGCTCCGTTGTCGTTGAGGTAGGCCCTCCCTGACCGGGTTGCGATAAGTACCTCGTCTTCGTCTGGTGCAGAAGAAGTTGTGATCATATGGCATGATCTGTATTTGGGACTCTTCTCGGAGGTAGGCTTGGCTGCCTTGGTCTCCCTCTCGAGCTCTGGCACTAAATCCGGGTGAATCCATATTATCTCGCCCTGCCGGGTAGTTAGGGGCACCAGGTTGTGATTTTGACCCCTAGCCGGGGGGAGGTTAACGATGTTCATCGTTGCCCGGGATATAGGTGCAACACCATTAGGGACCCTTTGGGGAGGTAGATTGCCAAACTGCAGAGAGACCATGTTGGCCGCGACCGTCTTCTCGGTGCTATGCAGAGTGATGGCCTTAGCATCAATTAATCCCTGGATCTTCTGTTTTAATACATAGCACGCCTTCGTTGGGTGGTGTACGTATCTGTGGAAGATGCAGTATTTGGGGTCGTCGGTATTGCCAGCTTCCTGGGGCCGCCTTAGCTCCGGGAGGGTGATCTTGCCACTTTTGACGAGACACTCAAAGATACTTGGGATATCGTCGTCGTCGAAAGAGTAGACTTCGACGGGCCTAGAAGTCCCTGGTTTTGCTTGCGTGGTTGCCGCAATCTTTGGTCTGGCCGTGTTGATTGCCAGGGCTTCTTTCCCTTTGGGACCACGAGGATGGTCACTGCTGGGAGATGACCTCCTGCCTCTGTCAGAGGCGGAGATCATGATGCCATTGTCGCGCGCCTTGCGACTGTTGTCTTCGACGTCTACTGCCGAGATGATGAACGAGGGCCAATCATGGAACTGATATGGTCCCGTGAACACCGAGACCACGGGAAGGAGATTTTTTCTGCAAATGTCCACCAATGCTGAGTCTGGAACTCCTGGGGGCATTTGTAAGGTGGCCTGACGAAAGCGTTCGATGAAGATGCGGACGTCTTCCTTTTCCTTCTGTTTGACTTCGATGAGGGAGGATATAGACATGTCCATTCCTCCTTCGTAGAATCGTGTGAAGAACAGAGCTTTAAAGTCCTCGAAGGAAGTAATGCAGTTGTCCGTCAAGCTTTGGTACCACTGGTAGGCTACTCCTGAGAGACAGCCTTTGAACACCCGAGTGAGGAGGGCATCGTTCCCTTGTAGCAACACTGTCATCATACTAAAATAGTTCATGTACTGACTTGGTGATATTTTTCCCTCGAACAGAGCCATAGTCTGAGGTTTGTAACTTGGAGGGAAAGGGACCTCCTCTCAGACAGCTGGGTAGGGCTGGTTGATTCCCAGTTTTTTGAGCTGATCTTTGTGCTTCAAGGCGTCGAACTGGGCTTTTAACTCTCGTACTGCCTGCATCGAATTCTCAGTTGGAAGCGGGGCTACTATGCGGTGTGGAGTCAGCTGTATTGTAGCTCCAGCAGGAGGTAGGGCATTTTCTAGGTGAGCCAGCGGAGGAACTGTTGACTCTTGATCCAGCGTAGGCTCTTGGCTTGGGTTGGATGGTGGTGAGTCCACCCCCGCGCGTATCTGAGTTGGTGGGACCGACACTTGAGCCATGGTAGTTGCGTGCTGAGCGAGCATCATCTGGTGCATGTTTTCTATTACGGATTGCATTTGTTTCAAAGACGTCTCCAGCGTAGTGATGCGTTCTGCGCTCCCTGATGGCGAAGCTTCCTCACGCTCATCTTCAATGGCGTAGGCTCCCATTTCCCTGGGGGTCATTGAGGGATTAGTATAGGTTGTTATAGAAGTCGACTCCATACTTTCTGCCTCCGATTCGGGAATTTGGCGACCTTCGGCGTCGGAATCAGAAGAGGATGACGCTGGTTGTTGTGATCTTGCGCGAGTGTTTTGGAACACCCCGGCTTCAACGTCTCGGAGGGGCTTACTAAACCTTCTTCAGCTCGGAGGTCTAGAAGGATGATGTCTCGAGCTCGACCCTCCTCTAGGTATGTGTGAAGCCATGTTCACAGACGCATGCGCGGGTTCCCCTTCCGGAAAAGACAGCGAGTAGCTCAATCGGTCGAAGATCGATCGTTTCGCCTTGGAGCAGCAGCAATTAATCACAACTTCATGACTATTACAATAGCGTTCGCCAGGAGGTGCGATAGTCATGTTGGAAGGTTCTCTTTCTTTACGCCTCTTGATTAGATATCTGCGTAGGTCAGGAAGGTTTTTTTCCGCCGTCTGAGTTTGTTTTACGCCGAGGGACCGCGCCTGGCGTAACTTGGAGATTCGCTCAGTCTGGCGTGAGGCTGAAGAGGCTCTCAGTTGGCCATTAGCTTCTCGCGTAATCCGGAGAGTAGGCAGATCATTCTTTTGCTGGCGTAAGGGCCCAGTAGTTGAATATTCACCTGCCTGCTTTCCTTTGCGGAGATCGCTGCGCTCGTCTGGTTCACCGTAAAGGTCAGATATCATTTTGTGCATAGAGCGCGATCTGTACTTCTGATTTGGTGTTGAGGTGCCATCAGAGGTTTTGTCTGTACCGCGCGTAGCGGGAGACTGATTTCTGCGTGTAGAACGCAGTGGATACTCCTGGATTAGCGCCGAGGCTTTGCCAGAAGTTTTGTCTGTACCGCGCGTAGCGGAAGACTGATTTCTGCGCGTATAGCGCAGAGGATACTCCTGGGTTAGCGCTAAGGCTTTGCCAGAAGTTTTGTCTGTACCGCGCGTAGCGGGAGACTGAATTTTACGTGCGGGGTACGATGGATACTCCTGGGTTAGCGCTGAGGCTTTGCCAGAAGCTTTGTCTGTACCGCGCGTAGCGGGAGACTGAATTTTACGTATGGGGCACGATGGATACTCCTGGGTTAGCGCTGAGGCTTTGCCCGAAGCTTTGTCTGTACCGCGCGTAGCGGGAGACTGAATTTTACGTGCGGGGCACGATGGATACTCCTGGGTTAGCGCTAAGGCTTTGCCAGAAGCTTTGTCTGTACCGCGCGTAGCGGGAGACTGAATTTTACGTGCAGGGCACGGAGGGAGCGATGCTACCACCTCATTGGTCGGAGAGATCGGAGAGATCGGAGAGTCCACAGGAACGGCAAAGGATGTCTTGGGCATCCACACTTTGTGCATCTTCCTGCTGTTTTGGATGGAGAGAGAGTGAGGGCTACCCCCAGTCCGAAGTATGTCTTCGTAGGCAGACTAGTCGAACTGAACGACCAGTGTCTTCTTCACGGTTCCTACAGATACCGCATCGTGTTGAGCAATTACTTCCTCGTCAGAGGAGAAAGATGTCCCCAGCAGAGTCGCCATCTTGTTTGTGGTATTAAACGAAAGAATGAAAGTGTATTTCAATGACGGGGTTATAAGAGGCCCGCGCCCTTTGGTTTACAAACAAACTTGTACAATGTAATCCTATACGAGGATGTGGGAGTACAATTTATTTAATCTGGGTATAAATTGCTATAGGTGTCTGATCTGCGGTCGATCACTTTAGCCCTTGGACTACACGATGTTGAAGAAGTGCCGTGGAAGACAGGATGCAGCTCCGGAGGTTACAAAGGGGGGTGGATACGCGATGCTGAAGGTCGTCGCTCCCTGTTTCTTGCCCGAGCTCTGGGTTCTCCTCTCTCTCTATCTCTCCTCCTTGATCTCTGGTTCGATGATCTTGCTCGATCTAATTCTTCGACCTTTGATCTTGTATTGGTTTTCTTGACCAATTTTCCGACCTTTTTTCCCATTGATAAGGGTCTCTATTTATAGAGTTTTGGTGACAGTGACCACTCCGTCGGTGTAACAACCGAGGAGTGGACAGTACAGCACCCTTTTACACAACGGTTTAAAATAACCAATACCTGCATATAAATGACCTTTTGAGTGAGCATGTGACGCGTGTCCAAATAAGGGGACAAAACGCGTATATCTACTACAAAGATCACGGCGTAGAAGCCACGTAGGTAGGTATCCCTTGTGTAGCAGAGGTTGGCGTAAAAGCCAAGCGACTGTCACCTTAGCGTAGAAGCCAAAATAGGCATAGAAGCCGAGCAGGCATAGAAGCCGAATGGGCATAGAAGCCGAACAGGCATAGAAGCCGAATGGGCATAGAAGCCGAATGGCCGTAGAGACCGAGAGGGCGTTGGAAGCCGAGGGAGCACTGATCCTGAGCGGGCGTAGAAGCCACTGCGTACCGAGTCGAAGTGCTGATGCGGACGTCTTAGCCGGAATTACGGCTTTCGAAGATGTAATCAAATCTTCTACAGAGATTTGTCATCATCTTGTTCATTAAATGCGGAGACGTACTTTTGAAGGTCTGCAGCCCTTCTGTGCATCCGTCGCGGAGACGTGCCTTGAGGGAAACTGTCACTGCTCTGTGCAATTAGACGTAGAGACGTGCCTCGAGCCCCGTACGAAGTGCAGCTTTTGACGTGGCAGCGGTTTTGCCTTACTGCGGAGCGCGAAATAGCTCATGTTTGCATGTGTAAACAAGGCAGCGTATTCCCTTGTACGCGAAAGAGCGGTTTACGCTGGGGGGATTTCAGTAGACGACGGCTTGGTGATATTTAACCAAATCCTCTGCATTAAATGCAGAGATCCGCCATCATACTGTGGAGCACGTCCCGAGGGGTCTGCCATCGTTTCCAGCCGTCGTCTGGGTAGCCGTGCAGTACTTTTTGTCAGGAGTCAGAGGCTAGGTTCACCGTGTGACTTGACAGGTTTATTTTGAGGAAGACAAAGCATTCCTCGTACGCTTTAATGCTGCCTTGAGAGCGGCTGGGTTTTACGCCATGGAGGCGATGAAGAACCCTGTTTTACGTTGGATGGCTTCGAAGGCCTCTGCTTACGCTGCTCTGTTTCGAGATGTTGCGTAGATCGTTCCAGCGTATTTTTCATGCTTCTACACCTATAGCGCAAAAATTCTTGGAAGCTATAGATTCCTATCATCCGTATATATGGGAAGTGGCATCATCATCCAATGTCACCACGACATATGGACCGCATAAAGATTCTATCTTCATTGTCCTGCCTACTTGCAGCAGTCAGCATTCAATAGTCTTCGGTCGCATGCGCAATGAACCGACTATGCAAGAGGATTCTTTCGACGACGATGCCGGTAAAATGCAGGTTCACAGATACAGCCCGCAAGCTCTGAAGATCAAGCAAAATATGGGTTATAACTTGAAACTAGAACCGGGTCTCAACTACGGGAAAGACAGACAAATGCCGCTGCACGGCGATCCCTACTATCAACGAACTCGTTTTGGGTTAGGGTATAGCACCTCCCTCGCAACTCCTGAGTCAAACGAGGATATCTTTTCCTCCTCTCAAAACGGCTCAGCGTCCTCCGACTCATCTCATGCTCTCGAGCGAACATTATCAGTAAATATGGTAGTGACGAATTCCTTCGAATCAAACGAACAAGAATCTGAACTGTTTGAGAATGACGCTTGGGCTCAGTAAATGGATACAAAATAGGAGTTTCGCTTCGAGCAGAGAGAACCGCCCACTGAAGACAAAGTTATCCAGATTGACGTTGGGGATAAACTTTCGCCAAAGCCGATATTTATCAGTAACGATCTTTCCGAAGCAGAAAGGGAAGAAGTTATCCAGCTGATAAAAGAATATATCGACGTCTTTGCGTGGAATTATGAGGACATGCCTTGATCCAAAGGTAGCTACTCATAAGCTCAACATATTGCCCGATTCGAAGCCTGTGAAGCAACACCAACGCCGGTTCTGCCCGGATATGATGGACGCCATTGAAGCTGAAATCAAGAAGTTAATAGCCTATGGCTTCATCCGTGAAGAACAATATCCCGACTGGGTCGCCAATGTTGTCCCAGTCATGAAAAAAAATAGGAAAGTACGAGTCTACATCGATTACCGAGATCTGAAAGCAGCCTGCCCCAAGGATGAGTTTTCTTTTCCCATCACAGACGTCATGATTGACAATACATACAGTTTTGAACGTATGTCTTTCATGGACGGGTTTTCGAGATACAATCAAATCAAGATGCATCCTGAAGATGAGAAGCATACTGCCTTTCGGACACCATTGGGGGTATATTGCTATACGGTCATGCCCTTCGGATTGAAGAATGTCGGGGCTACGTACCAACGGGCTATGAGTAACATATTCCATGAGCATTTACGTAAGACAGTGGAGTGTTACATGGACGATGTAGCTGTCAAAAGCTGCCTCAAGGATAATCACATCCAAGACTTGAAGACAGTATTTGACTTGATGCGCCAACATCAACTTAAAATGAATCCTACAAAGTCCTTTCTGGGGGTATCTAGTGGCAAATTTTTGGGATTTGTTATAACCGCCAAAGGCATTCAAGTGGACCCTGATAAAGTCAAGGCCATCTTAGAAATGCGACCGCCCCATAATCTGAGGGAACTCAGGGGATTTCAAGATCATCTGGCTTATATTCGGAGATTCATATCCAACCTCTCTGGAAGATGTCAGCCATTTTCTCGTCTCATGAAGAAAGGTGTATCCTTCATATGGGACGAAGCCTGTCAACAAGCGTTCGAGAATATCAAGCGCTACCTCATTAGTCCGCCAGTTCTGGTGCCTCCTGTCATAGGAAGACCATTCGTGCTGTATGTTCGAGTGATGGATCATTCTCTAGGATCTCTTCTCGTGCAAAAGAATGAGATGGGGCATGATCAGGCTATCTACTACCTCAGCAGGACGATGGTGGGAGCCGAACACCGGTACAATCCGGTGGAGAAAGAATGCTTGGCTCTGATGTTCGCTATTCAGAAAATACGACACTATGTCATAGGCCAAACCATTCACATCATCTCCAGGATCAATCGTCTTCGGGTTTTGATGAACAAGCCAAGTGTTCTTAATTACCGACTCGCGACCTGGGCGATGTTATTAACACTGAATGACATGGTGTACGTCCCTCAGAAGTCCGTCAAGGGCCAAGCGTTGGCTGACTTCCTAGCTGCTCATCCGATCCCGGAGGCCTCTAAACTGTACGAGGACATTCCAGACGAAGTTGCAGAATGTAATTCCGCAATGGAAAGTGATGCATGGCAACTGTTCTTCGATGGTGCCTCCAGAACTGGTCCCAGGGGAAACGTGGTTTCGGGAGTAGGAATTATCCTGGTTACTCCTGATAAGCTCGTCATCTACCGGGCATATTCTCTTAGCGAGCCCTGTTCCAACAATGTGGCGGAATACAACGCTCTACTAATCGGCCTCCAAGTCGCTAAAGAATTGGTCATCGAATCTCTGGAAGCTTTCGGTGATTCTCTGCTGATCGTCAATCAAGTCAGAGGAATATATCAAGTCCGGAATCCAGACCTCATCCCCTATCACCAAGCAACGGTCGAGATAGCCATGACATTCAAAGGATTCTTCCTAAAGCATGTACCTCGATATCAGAATCTGGAAGCCGATGTCCTAGCCAGTCTAGCTGCAGATTTTTATACCCCTATAAGAAGGCAGAATTCGGTAATCTTTCTTAACAGAGATTTATTCTGTGTGAAAAATAACTTTCACATAGAACACAGCTACGCGGTGGACATAGATCCTCCCACGAGAGACTGGAGAAGTCCCTTTATAGATTTCGTAGCATACGGAATCTTGCCAGAGGATCCTAAAGAAGCAGTATCCGTCAAAAGACGATCATTACGCTTCTATTTCGACGTATCATCACAATGTCTATATCGCCGGTCTTATGACGGACTATTATTACGATGTCTCTCTGGTAATGAAGCACAGCGGATTATCCGTGAAGCCCACGATGGCGTATGCGGAGCGCATCAACCCGGTCCTAAGCTATAGGATCGCATCAGGAGAATGGGCTATTACTGGCCTACTATGATTACAGAGGCACTAAAGTATGCAAGACAATGCAGAGCCTGTCAGGTCCACGCAGACTTTATCCATCAACCTCCTGAATATCTATATCCTACGGTTGCGTCCTGGCCTTTCGAAGCATGGGGTATGGATATCATTGGTCCTATTCACCCATCTTCTTCCAGAGGTCACCAGTTCATACTGGCCATCACGGATTACTTCTCCAAATGGGCAGAGGCGATCCCTCTTGCTAAAGTGAAGGCATCAAATGTGATCAGCTTCATCAAGCATCACGTCATTTATCGCTTCGGGATACCCCGAAGGATAATCTATGACAATGGGCCTTAATTCATCAGCCAAGCGTTTCATTGATTTTACGATAAAAATCGGATACAGAATGTCGCCTCTACGGCATAATCCTGCTGCTAATGGTTTGGCGGAAGATTTCAACAAAACCATTATCAAGCTCTTGAAGAAGTTCGTCTTTTCAAACAAAAGGGATTGGAATGAGAAGCTGGGAGAATGTCTCTGGGCATACCGCACAACAGTACGGGCACCGACAGGTTGCACCCCATTCTCATTAGTTTACGGGAGCGAAGCAGTTCTCCCCATCGAGATCCAAATTCTGTCACTCAGGATAGCCGTGGCTAATGAGTTGACTCGAGAAAAGAATGACCTGTTAAGGCTTCAAGAGCTAGAAGGATTAGACGAGAAATGCCTCCAAGCTCAACAGCGCATCGCGCTCTACCAAGCACGCATTTCCAGAGCTTTTGATAAAAAAGTGAAAGAAAGGGTGTTCAAAGTCGGCGAGCTAGTTTTAGCCGTAAGAAGGCCGATGATTCTTACTCACAGAAGTAAGGCAAATTCTAGCCCAAATGGGAAGGCCCTTATATGATCAAGACGACGTTCTCAAACGGTGCTTACAGGTTAGCCCAGCCTAATGGAGACCTGTTAATGGCTCCTATCAATGGCAAATTTCTGAAAAGGTACTATGCTTAACCTCCTCTGCTCAAGTGGAATTTGGCGAAAATCTCATTCTGACAAAACTACTTCCAAAACAAAACTAGTTGGATATTTCTATCATGTCCATATAACCTCTGAATAGATGTATCCTGCTAAAAACTTACCGAGAGTATATCACGTCCATATTACCTCTGATATCACTTTCACCCAAACCTGTCATTTATATTCCGAAATAATGGGTCCACAAAGTCAGATGAAAGCCTCTTTATTATTCCTAAAACAGAGCGAAAGTATATTGAAAAGCAAAAGCAAAAGTACATCATTTTGGGGGAGCGGTCAGGTCACGAAGCTGCTGCGCTAGTGCAGCCATCCTCTCAGTCCTGGAATCCAAGACATCATTGCGAGCCCGCTCCAGTCGTGCCTCATCATTGCTTATGAGGGACAATTCGGCTCTAGCCCAAAGGAAACCAGCACGGGCGACTCCTGCAAGCGCCAAGTTCTGTTGTGCTACGCCCAATCGGCTATCCGCCACAACTAGAGCTTCCGACGACTGAGAAGCCTACTCCTTTGCCTGAGCGAGTTTTGTTTCCATCTTGCGGACCCTCGCTACATTCCCTTCATGCTCGGTCTGGCACTTCGTTTGAAGAGCGATGGCCTCCTCCAGGACGGCTTTTCCTTCATCCATCTCCTGCTGATGTGTCTGGATAGATTTATTTACGCCTGCCATCTGTTCGGCAAGCCGCACAGTCATAGAGTCGTATCTAGCCTGGACCAGATCTTCAATATTATCTCGATCTAGCTGCAAGTATTCGTTAATGGGTTGCTCCAAACCATTAACTATCTCCTCCAGCGTATCAGCTAGCCCAGTGTCATCAAATTCTTGGACTGACACTATCGCAGACTGGGAGGACCTCTTCAGCGTCAACACCATTTATATTAACACCATTGATATTAACATTTTTAAAGTGGCGTAGAAGATGCCGGTATACTGCTCGATCAGCGCAGCTAAATCCGAAAGGACGCCGAGAGTGGCCTCGATATTGGCAAGTCCCCCTCCAAGAACAACCACAGACGATGTTGCCACGGCCGTCGCCTCAACAGGTGGTGCGACGAAAGAAGAAGTGCCAACACCGGACGAAGATACCAGCATACTCAAAGGAGGCATTGTCGCAATGACAGGCTCGTCCTCCTCTTGAGATACCAGAATCTCGTCGACAGGCGAGCCGGCACCCGAAGATGTTTCCTCTTCAAAATTTGCCACCTCCGTGTTGCCGCCAGGACCGGACACAGAGCCGAAGGGCGCATCTACACTACCCTCCCCGAAGAGATCTTCCCCTGAAAAGAGGACGAAAGGAAGTTAGTATCGAAATGATGCTAACTTTTCTAAAAAGAGGTATGAAGATGACATTTACCCATGGCCGACAGCATATATGTCGCATCTGCGGCCTATACAGCTAAATCATTTCTTAACGATGCTAAGCAAGCTGTCATATCTAGAGAAAGGGGTCTGCTAACTGACGCTGGCAAATAGTCTTTCAGGTCCTCATCTAACTCCAACCGAGGCTCATCGACTGGAATCTAGCTGGTTGCACTGATAGACACGACAGGAGTCTCTCCCGATGCTGACCCGGACAAAGATATCCTTATTCGGCTCAGCCCCGAAGGCGACCTCGTTCCACTACCTGAAGCAGTAGCAGCGACGGCAGCCTCCAGCAGAGATTCTTTGACACCACCAGCCGGAACTGAAGAGGTTCCCTCTCTAAAAGGCGAGGAACCTCCAATCAAAGAATTATCCCCAATATGGGGAGATGCAGGCTCACTTCCAGTAGCCTCAATACCAGGAATCCGGAGAGGATGATTACCCGCCTTCTTCTTCCTCTTGCGAGGGGAAGTTTCCTTCGGAGTAGGAGCCCTTCGCTTCCTGGAGATTACCAAAGGCCCTGTAGGCAGGGGTACTTCACCCCTCGATACCGCCAACAGAGGCTCATCTGGAGTGACGGACTCCTCACCCTCGTTAGAAGAAACCGAAGGGACTTCGACTCTTCCCCCAGACTTGGAAGAGGGCACCCTAAAACTTCCATGCATGTTAAAATCGCGATGGAAGGTGTCCGTTGCCACATAGAACTGGGCATATGGGTGTAGGATGCGCAGCTCCGTAGAGAGTGTAATGACCGGCACAGTAAAAATTGCTCCAGTGCAACCCATGAGAAAATATCGCCATCCTCTCGCTCCATCAATGAGTCCACCCCTGGACCGAAAGTTGGTGACGGCGTTGCCCACGTTCAACTGATCATACCCAAACTGCCTGGCAAACCGACTAGGCAGGTAGGGCTCCAAGAAGCAATGGTTTTCACTCCTGTACAGTAAATGGGAAGGTCTAATGCAGACCAACCAATTAAAAGCTTCAGGAGAAAGATTGGTCTTCTCTCTACCGGAATCCTCAAGCCTGATCCCCGATTGATTGCGATGTACGGAGGGGACAGTGCAGAAGAGCTTCCAGCTGTGACTAAAGCCCAGCACCCACCGACAGTCTAGAACCGTGGTCACATTCCAGGAATATTTCTGGTAGTTCAACAAGAAACTAGCTCCCGAACTACTGCCGGAGCCGGGAGACATATCCCTGGGGTTATGAAGAATTAACCATCCCATCAAATACAGGTATGGTAATTCTACCCTGGGAAATCTATCACGCCGAGTTTCATCGGCGAGCAGCCCTTCAGTGATGGCCCTCAGACTAGCTTGAATGCGGCATACCATGGCAGGAAGAAAGCCCAGTCTTGCCCCGAACACCAGACGCACTGCAGGCCATAGCGTGTTGAAGTGAATGCGGTCCGGAGATGCGATGCCAGGTACCACCAGTCGGCGCAGCCATATGGAGAGGAAGCCAGCCAGTTGAGCTTCCCTGGACAGAGGCCTGCGGCAGCGCCTCAAATAACTATAGGCCTTAGTGCCTATAGGATACTATCCTACCCCTTCGTCGAGGATCATGTTCGAAGCCCCAGCGTCTACCATGAGATCGTCGACTACCTGAGCATTAAGCATGCTCAGAGGATTCACAGGCAGATCCTTGCCCTCCAATACCTTCTCCGGCTTAGCAGTCCTGGACCGGTGAAAGAAGAGGTAGGACGTCCATCTATTGATGTGAGCCAAATCTGAGGGCTCACCATAAAAAGCAGTGCAAGCGAGGTAGTGGCACATCAGCTCCTGGTACACCTCCACTACCCGAGGGTCTGAATCCCCCAGCTCCTGGTTCGTGGGAACATACTCTTCATATGGGGTATCCCCCATCGGCAGTCTCGAGATCTCTGCCATCTCATGCAGGGCCAATCCCAGCTCTCCCAGTGGAGTGGCAAAAGTCCCGGTGAGGGAAATATATCGCTCCATCAGTGCCAAAAACAGGTTGGGGTTAGGAGGTAACCCAACACTGGTGGCACTCATAACTGCAAACAGACCAATGCTCTCCAACTCGGTCTGAAAATGCTTCAGGGCCCAATCAACTAAGCAAGCCCATCGAAGGTTTGTAGGGGTGATCCACCCACCGCACCGAGGGTTCACCTTGGGGTATACTCCCCTGTGCCCCATAAAATTATTGCAGAAGGTCGATAATTAGACCGACTGGATCACTAGGCTGTCTTCACTCGGGATACCGCCCGGGTATAGTCCCCTGAACACCGTCACAGAGTCGGAAGGGCGGCTGACAAACGACCCCTGGTCAGCTCCTTTCAGATAAAAGATCTTCCCCGGCCTGCCGTGAAGATCGGGAGTCAGCGTCCACGATATCCGCCTGGGATGTGTAGCATGAAAGAAAGCCGAGATGGGATAGTCTCTCGACATCTTGGGCAGATACAAAACCAAGCTCCCAGCAGGGAAAACCCAGAGTTCTCTCTTGGGCTTCGTCTTGGACTGCTTGTCAATCATGTCCCCGAAGAGGAAAGCCGGCTTTAGGTACTGGTCCCCGTCTATGTACGTCAGGGGCTCCCCGTTGATCAAGTTCAGCAACGTTCGCTCGCCCTGAGCCGATATCAGAATTTCTCTTCCTTCGGGATACTGGGGCCCGAAGATAGGAAATATCACGTGTGACAGGTCCTCCAGGTAGTTGGAGTGCAGCATCCCTATGGCAGAACCCATCACATCGGCTAGCGGAGACGCATGCAAGTTAACTGCAAGGTACAAGAAAGACAAGTCAGATCCTATAAACTTGCAGCATACGTCAAAAATCAACAGTCTGTACTTCACGCCAAGACCATAAAAACTTGACCATTATGCTGGGATCCATTTCCTAAAAACGTAAAGTTCAAAGCTGGCAGTATACAGTCTGTGCTTTACGCCAGACTGGTAAAATTGAGTCATTACGCCAAAATCTTTATCCAGAAGCGTAACACTCAAATTTTATACGCCAACTTTCGACAGTCAAAGCTTTTACGCCAGACTGCAAAAATATAGAGTTTTTGCGCTGACACATTAGAAATGTGGACGTAAAAGATGAAACGTCTCTGTGCATCATCTTCCTCAAAGAGTCTATCAGCACAGAATACGACCTAGCGCGGTCACGTACAACGTGTGCGAAGGATTTTCAGTCGCTCTTTTTTTCGTCCCAAATGCTCTACCTTTAAGGCCGGGTGCACTGCTCGTCGGCGGGATACTTCGCTCAGAATGAAGTTTGCCTTGCCCGACCGAAGACGCTCTCACTTGAGCAGAAGAACGAGAAGAAGAATCAACCTTCTTTCCCTTAGTAGAGGGGACCTGTTTCGGGGCCATTACTGGAAACTTTGAAAATCTCGGAGAAGAGACGAAGAAGAACTCGAACAGACGAAGGCTTTCTTTCACAGAAGATGGATGAAAAGTTTTTCTCTCAGAAACTTAGGATATATATAGAGTTCGAATGGATACCTCGAATCCCGAACCAAATCTCCTAATTAATATTCGGTTATGATTGGGGACTACGTCAGCCTATTACTCAGAGAAGGCGGACAGTCAGCGAATTTGAAATTTTTTCGCACAAAGCAGATTCATGGTTTCTACGCTAAGGAGCTTTCTACTCTCGACAGCTACAGATCTACGGTTTTACGCTCACAGGCTATAAGTCTATAGTTTTACGCCCGGATGCCTTTGTGCTCGGTAGCTTTTATGCTCGAGAGGCTACAAACCTACGACTTCACGCTCAGCAGCTACAAATCTATGACCTCACGCTCGGTGGCGTTTAGTTTACGCTCAGAGGCAACAGATCCATAACTGCACGCTCGGAATTTTTTTTTTTCACAGGCTACAAATCTACAGTTCTGCGCCAAGGAGCTTTCTACGCTCGACGACTACAAATCTACGGTTTTACGTTCACAGGCTATAAGTCTATGGTTTTACGCCCGGATGCCTTTGTGCTCGGTAGCTTTTATGCTTGAGAGGCTACAAACCTACGACTTCACGCTCAGGAACTACAAGTCTATGATTTTACGCTCGGTGGCGTTTAGTTTACGTTCAGAGGCTGCAAACTCATGATTTCACGCTCTATGACTTTCCGCACATCTGAAAGATGCGCAAGCCAGTACAGTACATCTGAACAAATTCTTAAAACGGTAAATTGCAGGAGTTCACACAGAAGATACTCCTTCTTGACCTCAAGATACCCCAAGTACCCAAGCATACGGAGTTCAACATTGAAAGCTACTCTTCTTCATGGGTCGATTCGAAGTTCATCCAGAATCTAGTCTGAATATTTCGTCTGCAATTTCAAGATGGCAACTCAGTTCTTGACAGCCATTCCTCGCCCTGTTCCAAGGGATTTTCGAGAAATCATTCTTGAAGACGACTGTCTGAACAAAAAATTCTGTTTATCAGAAGTGAAAAATAGTTCAGAATTCTACGCGGTTCCTCATTTCTAAACAGCAGGACAGTTCGAACACTCGACTGCTAAAATAGCTTTCTGCGCATCCTTAGTTATGCATAAAAGACAGGACAGGATCTAGCGCTCTTTCTATACAGAGTCGGCGTAAAGAATCAGACGTGTCGAAGCTACACATATTCAGACTTTACAGTAAAGTATGGCGAGATGATCATATGCAAAGAAGAAAGACGATTTTATTAAAATTAAAAGCATGATTACATGAGGGAAATCCATTCTACAAGGGTTTTCTTTATTTTTCATGACTACATATGAGGGAAATCCCGTCTACAAAGGACTTCCTTATCATCGTTTGAAGATCGCGCCCAGAATCTGTTCTGCCAGGTTCTCGCATGGGCGACATTCTTCATCCATCTTCTCTAGCAGTCAGTCAGTAACCGTAAACTAACTGACATATTGGTCAACGGCGGGAGGATACAAAACTGGGCATAGACCCATCCTCCAACAGAATAAAAGCAGAGTAAATCTGCTTTCCTACATCCAACACCGTGACAGATTGAGTTAAGATATTTTACCCAACTCAATCTTGGACAGAGCTAGTCTATCTGCTCTCGTCCACGGAGGTAACGGGAGAAGGTACCGCTTGCAAGCGGCATGGTGAAATACGATCCTTCCTCTCTCCTGAAGAACCACCATACAAAGTTGCTGATTATCCCGAGCAAAGAAGGCTATGATATCCTTCAATGATCCATCATTGCAGAGGATATTGCTCGAAGACGCCGTATTTTTGGCTCCTTACATGCTGGAAGAACATGATCTCCTTCTTCCTCAAATCGACCCGACGAACTCCGGCCATCATCTCTGTGTGGTGAAGAAAGTGTGGGAAGAACAGGAAAACTCCTCAGCCTTTTTATAGGCGAAAGAGATCACCGATCCCCAATAACTTTGCCATAAAGTCAGCCATAAAAGAACATGTCAGGCTTGACCATTTCAGGCTCCGCTCAGAGAGTTTCGAGTTACGAGGAACGGTTCATGCTTCATTCAAAGCGTTTCAAATTAGGAGGAATTTAAAAGCTTTGAAGGGGGTCTTATAGAAGCATGAAAAATATGCTGGATAGCTATACGCAGCATGTTGATGCAGGACAGCGTAAACAGAGGACCTCAGAGCCATCAAACGTGCAACAGAGCTTTTCTGCTGAGCACAACGTAAAAATATAGGCTCAAGGACCATCCGCGTAATGTAGTATGTCAAGGCTGCTTCGGCGAAAACAGGATGCTTTATCGCCTTTATGGCGTAAAACTCATCCGCTTTCAATGCAGCATTGAAGTGTACAAGGAACACTTCGTGTTCTTTAAAATGAACCTGTCAGATCATATAATAAACCTGACATCTGGACTCCTGACAAAGTGTACTGCACGACTACCCAGGCGACGGGTATAATTATGGCGCGGCACTGTAACCCAGGCTGTCATTTATTGCCATTTCCTTTGTGTAAACCACTTTTACACATACAAAGGAATACGCTGCCTAGTTTTACACAGGCATATATGAGCTGTTTACGCTCCGCAGAAGATAAACAGCCTGCCACGTCAAAAGCTGTACTTCGTACAGGGCTCGAGGCACGTCTCTGCATTTAATGCACAGAGCGGTGACGGTTTCTTGAGGCACGTCTCTGCACTTAAAGCGCTGAATACTGACAGATGCCCAAGGCACGTCTCTGCACTTGATGCACAGAAGGATGGCAGGCCTTCAAAAATACGCCTCCTCATTTAATGAGCGGGATAAAGGCGGATCCCCGCATTTAATGCAGGAGATTGGATTAAATATCACCGAACCATCGTTTAGTAACATCCCCTTTGCGTAAACTACTCTTACGCATATAAAGGAATACGCTGCCCAGTTTTACACAGGCAGACGTGAGCTTCTTACGCTCCGCAGAAGGCGAACAAACCGCCACATCAGCAGTTACTCTTCATACAGAATTCGAGGCGCGTATCTACATTTAATGCTCAGAATGATGGCAAATCTTAAAGATAAGCCTCTGCATTTAATGTGCAGGATGGGGGCAGATCTCTGCATTTAATGCAAGAGATTTGATTATATCTCCAAGAGCCATAATTCCGGCTAAAATGTCCACATTATCTTGGCTTCTATGCCCGCTCGGCTTCTATGACCACATGGCTTCTATGACCACACGGCTTCTATGCCTACTCGGTTTCTACGCCTGCTCGGCTTCAACGCCCACTTGGCCTCCATGACTGCTCGGCTTCTATGCCTACTCGGCTTCTATGCCTAATTGGCTTCTACACCTACTCGTCTTCTATGCCTACTTGGCTTCTATGCCATGGTGACAGTTATTGGCTTCTACGCCAACCTCTTCTACACAAGGGATAACTACCTACGTGGCTTCTACGCCGTGATCTTCATAGCAGATATACGCGTTTGTCCCTTAGTTGGACATGCGTCACATGCTCACTCAAAAGGTCATCTATACGCAGGTATTGGTTATTTTAAACCATCGTGTAAAAGGGTGCTTTACTTTCCACTACTCGGTTTCTATACCGATTGAGTGGTCACTGTCACTAAAACTCTATAAATAGAGACCTCTATCAACAGAGGACAAGGTCAAAAAAATTGATCAAGAAATCCAGTATCAGATCCAACGGTCGAAAAAATTGGAGGTCAAGAGAGAGAGGAGAATCCAGAGCTCAGGCAAAGAGAAGGGATCGACAACTTTGGCATCGAGCATCCACCCTCTTTAGCAACCTGTGAAGCTGCTTTCTGTCTTCCATGGCACTTCTTCAACATCGTGTGGTCCAAGGGCTAAAGTGATCGACTGCAGATCAGACACCTATAGCAACATTTATCCAGATTAAATAAATTGTACTTAGTCATCCTCGTATAGGATTAAACTGTATAATCTTGTTTGTAAACATAAAAGAAGGACGGGTTTTCGTATAAGACCTCATTTTCCACATATTATCTTTTTCGTTTATTATCCGAAACACATGCATCATAGCTTACCCCACATCTCACGTCGGGTGGGCCTGACCATTTACATGCTTCATAGCTGTTACATGTGATTAGCCTGACCTCTACATGCATTATAGCTAACCAAATGGTTAGCCTGACCTTACATGAATCATAGCTAATCATAAGTAACCAGCCTGATCAAGTTCCCAAGCCGATCACATGTTAAAGCTAGTACTCACACACTTAGTCATAGTATTCTTATTCATTGACATATTGTTTCCTTTCCTGTATTTACTTACAGTATTCCAGTATATCCTTTATTATACGTTTCTCATACATATACATGCATCTTGTATATTTCCATCTATATACTGCTACATAGTTTATATCATTGATATAGAACTGCTATTAGAAATGTACTTTGCTCCTTCTTGACTGGAAAATATTTTCCAGACTATGCCTAGAGGACTGTATCCGACACTTGTGGACCACAGGGTGAGTAGCTGCAATCTTGGACTTAGTAGTTTAGTCGTAATTCCGGGAGGTCTAGCCGGAATCACTAGTTGTCTAGTTAATTCTTTTAGCATATTATTTTGGTACTGGATTTGTCTCCGGCATACTTTGTTGAGACTGGAATTTATTGTTGAGTTAGATTTATTTACATTAGACTTGTGTTGTATTTTATTTTATTTCTTCAATTTCTTATCGTGCTGTAGTTATGTGATTGAGTATGTGTTCATATTGTATTGTGTCACCCGTGCCTCCTTATGGAGATTGGATGCTCGTGTAAGATTGCTTAGTTAGTATCATGACCTAAACAAGTTCTACAGTCGATGCTGCGGCGTAGGCTGGACGTACCGCGTACTCGTACCCCTACACCGGGTACGGGTCGTGACACATTTTTAGTGGTGGCCCATGCAGGTCAGACTTCGTAAGTTATGCGATGTCGTGGTAGTGCGACATATTAGCTGTACTACTGCGTGCCCGCTATAGAATATAGGACATAGAATACTAGGACGAGAGCGGATACTCAATCACAAAATTCTTGAGTGATTCCTGGGACGACCCCTTGAGAATCTTATTACAATTTCCAATTTAAATCCTTCGCTCTTGTTTCCGTCCGTCCTCACTCGTTGATATTGAGTTTGATTCTTGTTGACGTTTGTTAAATTTAATTCTTGGTATCGTTGTTGAGTTGATTTCTTATCGAGATGAATTTTACGGACTAAACTTTATGATATCATCTGATGACATATATTGATGAGAACAGTAAGAAAGGTAAAATGCCTACTTTGGTCATGGAACCTAGATTTTATCGCAGCCATACCGGTTGGCGTGGTGAAGATTCTAGACGACATAATTATGGGGTTGCGTACTTTAGTTACGGAACCTGTCGTTTATCGCACCTATGCTTACTGGCGTAACGAGGATTCTAAGCGTCATGCAGACGTGTATGATTATCAGGTTGTATCTTAAATTGGTTCTTAAAGTATCATCTCAACACTTATCTATTTCTGTTATTACAGGACTTTATTCCAAAGTTTCTTTTAGTTGCTAGCAATAGAAATACCTTTAACCCAGTTCCTTTTGAACTTCCATTCTTTGAGGATTCCTTATTAAGTATGATAATTAAGTGACTTATAATTATGTCTGTATTAGTATTGACTGAGTGTTGCTTGTAAGTGTTTCCTAGTTGGATATGTGAGCAGTAGGCCTTAATCTAGAGTTAACCTATAGCATAGTACCTTGTAGCAAATTCTAGGATAGGTGTCATTATAGTACTGAGAGTAAATGAGAGTATGGAGTATCAGTGATAGTTCCAAGAGTTAGTATCAGAGCCAACATACCCGTCCTGGATGATCATGATTATGTAATTGGATGATCTATGTAAATAATTAAGTATCCATGAATTGTGTTAAGGATTAATGGAGCATGATATTCAATTTGATAATTGATATTGGGAGTGTTAAAGGTAAGGAAAAATATATATGCATAAAGAGTTATAATGAGATGTCATGAGTAGAGAAATATCAGAATTTGTAATAAAAAAAAATGGTGAAGCGTATCACAGATTAGTTTAACAGGCTGTAAAAGATTAAAGGAAAATACTTATACATCAATCGAGATGAAGAACCATATACTTGCCCATGGGAGTAAAGAAACATGAGTGTTATAGAAGGTACAGGTAATCATGAGTTCTAATAAGTTTGATGAGATGATCCAATAATGAGGCTAGTGATATTATACCAAGAGTACTAATGATTCTATATCGAGGATTAGTCGAGAATGATGCTAATAATAGTAAGCACTCTGCGTGATGATAATTAGATGATATACCAGTTGATATAGATTAAAAATCATGGAAGAAAATACATGTGATGATAACTTTGATCATTTGGAGGTAATAGTGCAAGTAATTTGGACAGTACAATTTTAGTACCCAGTTGAGAGTTGTAGACAATAGATGTTTTGAGTGCACCTCGAGTATTAGAGACCGTGAGCATTTATATGTATATTTGTGGAAAAAAAAATTTGAAGAGTGAAAATAAATTTTTAATTTTTTAGAATTTTGAGGAGTTAAGATTCTATGTTATTAAATTTTGAGGATTGACTGTAAGTAAAGAATCAATGAAGAGGACGTGGTTTGACAGAAAGAGACAATGCGCCTTAAAATTTGAGGATAAACAATAATTTAAACAAAGAGTTGATAACTTGATTTGATAGGATTGACGATCCTGTTAAAACGTTGATTTTATAAAGATTATGAAATGATTGAGATTGTCATTAAATTTTGAGGATTCCAAATTTGATTCAGTAAACATAGTCAAAGCTATAAGAATTTTTGGGAAGTGAAAAAAAAAACAAAATTTGATTTCAATATTGAATATTTGACCCTTGAGGAAGTATACATTTTTTTTGTTCAAAGGTTAAATTTTGATGATTTTATTATGAGGATAAAATTTTTATGGTGGGTGAGAAATATATATTAGTATATGAGTAGATGATATACATGTGTAAGGATCTGTTGACTTGAGCATGATTGATATGGCACCGCAGACTGACTTGGGTGTCCATCTAGAGTTGTATTGGAGAGAGCAGTACTTAGTATGGTGTGTTACACTTGGTGTGCACTGAGTGATAAGAACAACTAGTATGAACAATTATAGTAGGTAAGAGAGCTAGCGGTGAGTGTGCTTGTAGTAAAAACTAGGGTACTAAAGAGATAGAGGTATCAAACTTGGATGCATTATTGAACCATGGTTATATTAGAGATTTCTGGTATCAGATTTAGGTATTATTAGATAGGTGTGTGCAATATGGATGTACCCATGGATGTTGTGGACTAATGATTAATTGATATAGGTACCAGTGTACAAGGATAGGAATTAGTTAGTGAATGTGCCAGAGTTAAGTGTATGTTAGAGATAGAAGATACTGCAACTAATAGGTTAGCAGGTTCTTTCTTTTCTTTCCTCATGTTACTTTTTCCATATTTTGATTGATTGATTCCCTAGTACCGTGGCTTGTATGCATAATTTTCTTGTTAGAATGTAGTTAGTAGTACACCCTGACAGAGACTGCAATACCATGACAAAAGACACATGACCGTACATATTTTCTTAGATTGCATGGCTGTAGGTAGAATTTTCTTAGACCATGATTATTGGGGTTTGACCATAGTCGATTTATGAAGAGGTTATCACTTGACAAGAGAAAAGAGATGCTAAATTTTTTGGAAGATAAGCATAAAGAGTTAAGGATTTAATATGGCAGAGTTGATAAATCATTAATTTTGTCAAGATTGAGATATGATTAATTATCATTAAAAATTCGAGGATAAATATTAAATTAAATGAGAGGTTAAGAATCTAATATGGTAGGATTGATGATTATTGATTATGATATATTTATTATTAAAATTTTGAGGAAATTAAGAAGATTATTATTGTATTTATTTGACTGCAAGATATAGATTTAATTAAAAATTTCAATTGAGGATTTTGCGAGTATTATATTATTTGAGTATTGTGAGAAAAAAGGAATCGAGGATTTAGATCACTAATGGATTAGTATTGAATCCGAAATTTGGGATAAGATTTTAATTTTTATAAACGTGCAAGGACTGGATTTTCGATCAAAGGATTGGATAGTAAAAATTTGTATCTAGTGACTTGCTCAAAATTTAAGGAGTAAGATGATAAATGGGTTAGTGTTTAAACACAAACTTTTTGGACGAGATTATTAAAAAAAAAAAATTTGATTCATAGGATTAGTATTTTTAGATGGAAATTCTTAATTTATAAGATATGCATCGTTTGGGTTAAATTAGAGGAGTGGATATTAAATTTCGAGTACTGAATTATTAACTTAAAATTTTGGAGAAAATCGTGGTAAAAATAAAATTGAATTTAATTCGAGGATTTTTCAGGGATAAGATAAATTTCAGAATTTTTGAAAATCGTGGAAAGACAAGGTGGATTATTTCAGGATTATGTGGGTTGGTGAATTTAACTATGGATGAAAAATAATATAATAAATAAACACTACTATGATGATTTTAAATTTTGAGGACGAAATTCTTTTAAGGAGGGTAGACTTGTCACTACCACATTCCAAAAACAAGGGTATTTTTGACTTTTTATGTATTTAATATTTCGTGTATTTAAATTAAATAATTTTATGAGATGTGTATTAAATATATTATATTATATTTAGTGTTCATTAATGTCTGAGCTTGTAGATTTGACTTAGAAGCCCACTGGACGAACACCTGTCCGAATTATAGGATTTTGTATTTAATTAGTATTAATTAGAATTTAATTATTGGAGGCCGTAATTAATTACCGTAATTTATTTAATTATTGCACCTTGCCGTTGCTTCAATATTTGGAGCGCTACCCTAGCTTTTGCCTTCCAACAAATTTCACAACCTTACCCTAGACATGCCTGCCTTCCTTTCTGCTATTTTTTGTAACTCATAACTATGCTCTCTTGTGCTTCATTTTAGCCGCACAATATTCATCACGGACATTTATTTAATTTCTGAATAAATTCTAGCTTTGCTTCGATGTGCGTTCCAATCAAAATTGGAGGCAATCTTGACCCATTTTTCATGCAACCCAAATTAGGGTAATATTCTGTTCTGAGTTATCTTCACTAATGATATTGGTGACCCAACCTGATTTTGGCCCCATGTACTCCTAATTAATTTTAGAACACAACTTACATTTATTCATAATTAAATTGAGGATACCATTTTGACTGATTTCGTAAATCCTGATTTAATTCCAGTACCCTATTAATTAAGCCCATACCAAGCACACAACGCCCTCTCACCCTACAAAATGTCAAACACCGAATCGCCCACCAAATTTTTATTATTTTATACGTATGTGCAAATACCCAAATTTAAGGGGGCAAATTTGCAAATTTGCATTAGGTGTCAACACCCCATTGGTTCAACTAAATGGAGAGCCCCAAATATTGACTAGTCAACACCCTCATCCTCACATGAAGGAATTTTCTCCATGTCTAATCTTGGCCATCCATTCAATGGGTGCATCATCACCATTCAATTCCCACACACTCTCTCCCTGTTTAATGTCTTATCACCAAGCCCTAATCCCCAAAAACCTAGGCTAGCCCACACCCAACCGTAGCCCCCCACTTCTTCATTTTTTCTTCTTCTTTTTCTTCTTCTTCTTCTTCCTTCTTCTTCTTCTCTTTCCTTTTACATTTGAAAAAGGGGGGAACAACCCATACATCCTGTTCACCCCCGGCCTGTCTCCGGCAGCCCCGCAGCCGACTGCTGCAACCCGGAGCCCCATACCCCGGCGAGCTTCCCCGAGCCCCACTGTTCATTTCCGGCCCGGTTATGGCCTGCAGAAACTCCCTACTCCGGTCAGCCTGCACCCGACCTCTATCGAGCCGACTCCTCCATTGCACGAGCCGGCCTCTCCTTTCCCTCCGGCTAAGCCCGGCCGACCAGTGACCGAACCACCACCATCATCATCATACTCCACCATCACCACCCCTCTTCCCTACATCCTCCTCTCCGGCCCCTACCTCGATCAGACCCCGGAGCTCCTCCTATTCCCGACTGCTCCTCCCACTCTTCTTTCCCTCCTCCTCGTAGCTACCCAGCTCCGGCCGAGTTCCCGAGTCGACCCCGACTTCCTCCAGCCTCCATCTCTCTGGCATGGCTAGCCACTCCTTTTCCCTCGACTCCACGCCGAGCAACTCCTCCACCTAACGCCTCGATACCTCGGCGAGCCAGCCACGACATCCCGCTCGACCACACCGGAGCCGACCGTCTTTCCACTGCTGCATTCCCCGACTCTCCGACCAGCTTTCCCTGCTGCTCCTCCCAGTATCACTTCCTCTCCGGCGCAGCTCCACACCCGACTCGACCCGCAGCTCCCCCCGGCGCTGTCACATCCCCTCCGGCCCGGCCAACCAACCGACCCCGGCCTGAACTCCGACCACCACTGTGAGAGTTCCTTCCCTCCTTCATTTTATATTTATATGTATGTAAATACGTATATGTGTGTATACGAGTATGTGTATACGTGTATGTGTGTGTACGTATCTATGTGTATGTGCGTATATGTGTATATGTGTATACGTGTATGTGTATACGTGTATGTGTGTGTACGTATCTATGTGTATGTACGTTCATGTATTTTCTCCCTATATATATATATATATATATATATATATGTATTCAATATATATTTTGTGTATACATATATATATATAGTATAAGTTAATATGTATTTTGATATATGTACGTATTTTGGTGTGTATATATATACGTAGCTTATATATATATTATATTGGTATATTTATACTGGTATATAATATAAGTACTAATTTGGTATGTATATATATATATATTTGTTTTGGTATTTTGGTTTATATATATATATATATATATGTATATATATATATATATATATATATATATATACTTGTATACATATATGGTATAGGTATATTTTATTAGTGTATGTATATGTGTATATATATATATATATATATATATATATATATATATATATTCTTAAATAATGGGTGTTATGTATATTTTTAACATATAAATATATATAATATATATTTCTATTTAATGTATATATACTTATATATATATTGTACGTAATTTTGGTATAACCCTATATATGTATTATATTTAATTATTGATATATGTATATATAGATACTAGGCGACCCAAGTGTAATTACGGATACCCCATATTCACACGGACCTATGACCCTGTGAACTGTTAGTTGTCTGCCACGCGTACACTGACGTACTGGCAAGTCCCGTACCATTTTGATCGTCTGTCTTGCCCAGCAATCACAGACACGATGCCCGTGCAACTTGACGCACTTAACCCTAGCTGACTAGTGCCCTACCTGGCATAGCCCTGAGGCCAGTATTTTGTGATTGTGTGTTAGTATAGCATCTGATACAAATATTACCTTTATTATATGTCTATAGGACAGTTGGATCATCCAGACGATACTCTGGGACAGGACATTGGTTTTACCAACTAAGGACCTAAGGCGAGTACATTCTCTGATTAGCTTCTTGTTTATGATATCCCCTATGTTCATTGTATCTAGTATAAATATCCATGCTCTTGACACGATGGTTACATGGATTGGTATATACGGATCTCGTCATGAGATATTATTCCTTGTTCATGGTGTAGCTTGTACAAGACTTGTTTCATTATTATCTTATGCATGTACAGATACTGATTTTCGGGGAGATTTGCTACCTCCCTAGGGAATCCCGTGCCATAGCGTACCATGGTTGGATCTACTATACCAGTCGGGGGTAGGGAGTATTTTAGTGTAGATATGTGATCATACCCAACTCTACATGCATTATAACTCACCCCACATCTCACGTCGGGTGCGGCCTGACCATTTATATGCTTCATAGCTGTTACATGTGATTAGCCTGACCTCTACATGCATTATAGCTAACCAAATGGTTAGCCTGACCTTACATGAATCATAGCTAATCATATGTAACCAGCCTGATCAAGTTCCCAAGCCGATCACATGTTAAAGCTAGTACTGACATACTTAGTCATAGTATTCTTATTCATTGACATATTATTTCCTTTTCTGCATTTACTTATAGTATTCCAGTATATCCTTTATTGTACGTTTCTCGTACATATACATGCATCTTGTATATTTCCATCTATATACTGCTATATAGTTTATATCATTGATATAGAACTGCTATTAGAAATGTACTTTGCTCCTTCCTGTCTGGAAAATATTTTCCAGACTATGCCTAGAGGACTGTATTCGACACTTGTGGACCACAGGGTGAGTAGCTACAATCTTGGACTTAGTAGTTCAGTCGTAATTCCGGGAGGTCTAGCCGGAATCACTAGTTGTCTAGTTAATTCTTTTAGCATATTATTTTGGTACCGGATTTGTCTTCGGCATACTTTGTTGAGACTGGAATTTATTGTTGAGTTAGATTTATTTACATTAGACTTGTGTTGTATTTTATTTTATTTCTTCGATTTCTTATCGTGCTGTAGTTATGTGATTGAGTATGTGTTCATATTGTATTGTGTCACCCGTGCCTCCTTATGGAGATTGGATGCTCATGTGAGATTGCTTAGTTAGTATCATGACCTAGACAGCGTTCTACCGCCGATGCTGCGGCATAGGCTGGACGTACCCGCGTACTCGTACCCCTACACTGGGTGCGGGTCATGACAACAACTCATCCACTTGCTTCTTTAGCTCGACCAGCTCGCTGTTGTTTACTCTATAGACATACTGTAAAATTGGTTCTATACCTGGCACCAAGTCTATAGAGAACTCAAC
This sequence comes from Iris macrosiphon, assembly GCA_036927795.1. NCBI lineage: Eukaryota > Viridiplantae > Streptophyta > Magnoliopsida > Asparagales > Iridaceae > Iris > Iris macrosiphon. The sequence continues at coordinate 51,988,239 of JAYESA010000018.1, forward strand.
ATCTCGATCTGGCGGCAATCTTGGCAATTCCTCTAGAAACATATCCAAGAACTCTGCTATAAAAGGATGTGGCAACTCCTTGTCTTCCACCATAGCTCCACAGATAATGCCTTCTCTCTGCTCTGCAGCTCCTCTAGCAAACTCAAACTCTTGCTCTCTCGGTGGGCTAAAAAAACCCTACCTCCTCTATAATCTATACTAGCATGGTGCCTACTCAACCAATCTATCCCGAGTACAATATCGTAGCTCGGAAGTGGCATTACAAGTAGACACATACTCAGTTTCTGGCCTCCCAGAGTAACTCTCCGATCCGTGCAAATATTACTAACCAGGATATTGCCTTCCCCGGTCATGATCTTACAAGTCGTAAGCAAAGTCTCAACTACCAAATGATGCTTCAGAGCAAAAAAAATAGATACAAAACTATGGGAAGCACCACTATCAAACAAAGCTAAAGCTGGAATAGAATCAGGAAGAACATAACCTACAATAACATTTACGGTGGGCTCGACCTCCTCGATAGTCATATAAAACGCTCGTCCCTGATATACACCTCCCTGATGCTGGTGCTGGGCATAACGATATTGTTTGGTCGGAAGCGACGGTCTCCTTGGTTGTCCTACGTGTGGCATCGACTGTGTCCTCAGAGTTGGAGCTGCTCCCTGAACTACACGACGAGGATTGGAAGGACACTTTCTCTACTGATGCCCCTCGGTACCACAATATAAACAAACTCCTAACCTCTTCCTACAAACTTCCTAGATGTGGCTGGGCTTCTTGCAAAAGTGGCAATGAGCTTGTTGTGTATGGTGCCTGGTGAAATGGTACCCTAGCTGGAGTCTGGTACTGTTACAGCTGTTGAAAAGGCCTGGACTATAAATAAGGACGCTTAGCAGTCACTATGCTGCTATTAGCCCCTAAAAAATAATCGTGATATCTCTTGGGTTTCAAGCCCAACTTCTGCTCAACCTTACGTGCCTCGGCAAGTATCTCTGAAAAGGTCTCATAGAAAAATGGAATGAGGATCTTTACTTTCCAGTTCATACCCTCACGGAAACGGGTAGCTCGAACCTCCGGCTCCCTCACCAAATACTCCATAAAATGGCTCAGCCTACCGAACTCTGTAGTGTACTCCTCCACAGACATGCTCCCCTGAATAAGGCTCTCAAACTACCTCCCCAAGTCCAACCTGTTTGCATAAGCAAAGAACTTCCTCTTGAAGAGGTCCTTGAACACCTCCCAAGACTGTCCCGCATCAGCCAGAAGTTGCTCATTCCTGAACCAAGTACGGGCGATATCGAACAGCTAAAGTCCTACTGCCTCAACCTTCAGATCCTCAACAAGACGGGATACCCTCATGAGACGCTCAATATCCTCGAGCCAATCATCAGCTTAGACGATGCCCTCCGTCCCCTTGAAGGCCCAAGGTTTCAGCTTCTTGAAGTCCTGGATATTGCCTGACCAAAGTTGGGCAACTTGGGAAGCAACCTGCTGCTGGACTGGAACTCCTCTCTCTACTACAGCAAGGGCAAGTTGCTGAGCACTCTCAATTTCCTACCGCAACACGTCGGTCTGCATCTGGTGTATCTCGGACTGAGCCCTCTGAGCCTCCAATATCTCGCAAAATAGTATAAAAACCTGAGTCACATCTGTCGGCACGGAAGGTGGAAGTGGAAGTCCCTCAAATATAGTCGGATCAGTCCTCTGAGTTGGAGGTGGACCCCCAAATGCATCAGATACACCAATCACCGGAGAACTGACTGGTGCAGGCCCTCGGGAAGTTGCAGATCTCTCAGAAACTGCTCCCCCCTGCTGTGATCTAGTCTTAGGCAGCATCCTGAGGCAAAGCGAAAGGAAAGAATTAATATTGCACAAGATATAATGCATTCAAAGAAGAACAGTTAAAGATTAAATATCAATATCAAGGAAGAACAGTTAAAATGAACAATAGAGTTTTTTCTAGATGTGATTGAATATTCTCAGCCTATAGCCTATATCCTATATCCTGAAACAGGCTCGTAATAGCACTCAAATAAGAGCACCACTATGAATCACACTAATTGCGACCTCAAAGACCAGTATGGGCTACCACTAAAAATGTGTCACGGCCCGCACCCGGTGTAGGGATGCAAGTAGTGAACAATACATAGCCTACGTGGCAGCATCGGCGGTAGAACGTTGTTTGGGTATTCTATCTATCTAACAATCAAGATATAAATATGCCACCAATGTAATGTGAATACTCAATCACAGATCTATAAGATGAAACTACGTACGAATATGATAAAAGAACTGAAGAGTCACAATACAACTCACAAGACCAAAATAATATCCAATGAGTCATAGAAATACTTGAGTCATAGAAATACTAACAACAGAGCTGGAGACAAATCCAGTACAAAAGAATCTAACTACTATGCTATGAGTCCTGGGTCGTCTGTCTCTGTCGGGATGAGACCCTCCTGAGCCAAGGTCTCAGGCTCTAAGACAACCATGTCCTGAGGCCCGTAGTGAGTGGGGTACCACTTCTCAGTGTCATCTAAAAACAAATCCAGTCAGGAAAGGAGCAAAGTACATCTCTAACATCAGTTCTAATAAATAATATAAACTATGTAACAGTAAATAGATGTGAATATATATAAGATACAATATACAGATACAAGAGATATGCAATAAGAGAAATACTGAAAATAAATACAATATAAGCAATAAGGAAATAAATAAGAAATACTAATAACTAGGTGTATGAGTACCAGCTTTAATATGTGATCCGCTTAAAAACTTGCACAAGGATAATGGCCTGGTTAATCATACATGCGGTGTATGATCAATACTCACAAGGAACAAGACATGCACAAGGAGGGTATGATCACATATCAACACTAAATACTTCCTGTCCCTACCTGGTATATGGATCCAACCATGGTACATTATGACACAGGATTCTCTAGGTAAGTTGCAAGTCTCCCCAAGAATCAATGTCTGTACATGTACAAGACGAACAAAGAAATAAGGCTTGCACAAGATATACCATAAATACCAAGGAATAACATCTCATAATGAGATCCAGATATACCAATCCGTGAAACCATCGTGTTAAAAAATCAAGGATATCTACAATAAGTACAAGGAACATAGAGGATATCATAAATAAGAAATTATCGGAGAATGTACTTGCCTAAATTTCGGTGAACAGTATCAAAGATGTCCGGTACGGTGCCTCAAAAACCTAAATATGGAATATTACATTAATACGAGATTTTGGAATGAAAATAAGTTAAACTAGTCAACTTCTAGGTGAAAAAGCCATTTCTAAGTCAAAATAGTCAAACTAGGTCAACTCTAGGTCAAACTAGTCAAAGTTGGTCAAACTAGCTATTTCTAGGTTGTACGAGTCTATCTCTAGGACATTGGGTCCATACACTATGTAACTAGGCCATACTAGCTATACTAGGATACTAAAAAACCAACAAGATACCGTATCATAAGATACGCAATTTATTAGATATAAAAATATTATAATATATATATACAAGACCAAATATATATCACTCCTAGCTAAACTAATGCTAAGTGGATACCTTGCCTTTGAATCGAAAGCGGTATCACACCAACTACACACTCATTTTGATGCTCAAACCCAATACCTTGTGTAAAACACAATACCTTGACATTACCTTGGTATCACAAGGTAATTCAATATCTAACATATTACCAATACCAATACATCTCACTATACATTAATATATATTAAAACTTATAATAATAATATTCGAAACTATATACTAATATCTCCTTGATATTTAATACCCGTACCCAAGATATCTCACTCTCATTACCTTGGTGTACCCCAAGGTAATCTGGAAATAATGTTAACAAATATTAACTAGTACTTATGTATATATAAATCTCATATATATAATATACCAACTTATTTATAATATATACATAACTATTATCTTATTAATATAAACTAATTAATATATATATATATATATATATATATATATATATATATATATATATATACATATATATATATATATAATGTACTAGCTTTCCAGTTTATCAAATAAATTAACTAGCTTATCTATTTTTATATATATATATCTTATATATATATACTAGCTTATTAACTATCTAGCTTATTAAATAAGCTTACTAACTTATATATATATATATATATATATATATATATATATATATATATATATATATAAACTAACTTAATAAATTATCAATAAGCTGCAGCTTATTGGAAAGCTGCTGCCGCTGCTGCTGCTTACTACCGCTTTCTGCTTCTACTACAGCTGTTGCTTCCTACTTCTGCTTCTCCTTCTGCTGCTACTTCTGCTTTTTGCTGCTTCTCGGCTTACTGCTTCCGGCTATTTTTAAGCTGCTTTCCTCAACTTTTCTTCCACTGCTTATCATTGCTTTTCTTAACTGTTTTCATTGTTTTCTCACTGTTTTTCCATTGTTTCTTCTCCCCTCAAGCTCACATAGATAAATACACACCTCATACATATATATATACATCTTCACACCATATATATATATACATAAACCACATACATATATTATAACAATATATATATATATATATATATATATATATATATATATATATATATATATATATATATATATATATATATATATATATATATATATATATAAAACACTATAATACTTATATGTACACACATATATATATTAGAAAACACATGAACTTCTACTCTCCCATGATCACCAAGACATCAACATGAATTATAGATCAAACATATAAATATACATATAAATATATTTCATACAATAATTATAATTACAATATTTATAATATCTATAATTGAATTAAATTGTAAGAAACAAACACGTGAAGTGCATCGTACCCGTATCCCACTAGATTAATGATGCGCTTGTGATACGGCTCTACCATACAACCAATTGTATTCCAACGGACACAAACAAGTCTAAAATAATAATTATGAATAATATAACGAGCTAACTACTCATCTACGTGTCCGTGTCAAAATGTGACATGCTCAAACCCCCGTGTCGGAGGAAAACCCCCAAATTAACTCGTATCTCCATATTATCGGGATACGGCCTACACGTATCCAGTTGTGGACACGACACTAGCCACATAAAATCGAACACATGTCAATTTGGTCTAATTGACCTATTGACAAACACAAGATGTGTCAATCTCGAAATTATCCCAAAATTGACACAAAATACCACATAACTTTCTCCATAGGCCTCCTATGAACCAAATTTTAATTCCTATGGATAGACTTAGCATATGAGGTGGTTCCTAATAATTAAAACACAGATTTAGAGCCTAATTAGAGGAAAAAAACTAAATTATACCTATTGGAAGATGGATTCCCAATAAAACCTCCAAATTGAGTGAAAATAGCCTCCAACTTGTTGATCCTTGATCCTCCTTGTAGATTATTGCTTTTTCCTTGTAGATCCTTGCTTCAATTTCCTCCAATGATGATTTGGAAAGGAATTGGGAAGAAATTTGGGTGAAATTTGATGTGGGAATAAAGAAATTTGGAAGAGGAAATTCTTGATCTAGATTAAAAATAAAAAATGAAGAGAGAGAAATTTTTTCCCATTTTTAAATATGGTCGGCCCCTTCCCCCTTCCCCAAGCTACTATGTAAAGTCTAAAATACCCCTTGGGGCCTCTCATGAAGAAAATAATTAAGGAAGGAAGGTTCTAGTCTAATTGGTTTAACTTAATTAATCATCCTCCAAATGATTAGGCTTCTTATTGGGCTCAATTCTAACTAGAACTAAATATTGGTCCAAGGATCTAATCTAAACTAGTTAGATCCACTAACACAAGTCTAAAATAATAAACTAACATCTAAAAATAATTAAATAATATAATAAATAAATGAGCAATATGCACAATATTTAATTAATTATAAAATTACCAAAATATCCTTTTCTAGAAAATATGGTAGTGATATTTGCTGTGCCAAAGCAGCAGTTCTTGCTAGCTAGACAGTCGATCTTCTGACAACTGCAATCAACTGCATTAGTCTGACAGCGCCTCAAATAACAAATGCACGAGGAGGAGAAGGAACTACCCTTTGCCTAATGTTGCTTAACATGGAGGTCTCCTTCCATGACAAATTTTACGAAAAAGAGCTCGTCCAACCTATCGATCTCGGCTAGTGGATCAAAAAATTGACCGAAGGGCACTAAGCTATCAGTACCCACCGAGGGGGTGTTCTAGGGTACCCGCTCAAGAAATAAAGGTGGGGGTAGCAATCTTTTGGTGTTCCACACCAATCCATCATCCCAGGAGGATAGTGAATCTCAAGAAATAGACGACAACCTACTTCAGTGTAACCATACCCGCCAGAATGATGCTGTAGTCTGGGCTGGGGTTAGCAACCCTTCGGGTTTCGAAGATGAAGCAATAATGCTCACCTTCCCTGAGGACAGTGAGACTCAGGCATCAGAGGAAGAAAGCGAGGAATCCATAATCCCGTCCATCTCTCCCTATGTAATGCCCATATACATGGCAGGAGAAGATCATGGCATATGATCCAGTGATCAACAATGCCTTAAAGTACTCAAAGCTATGATGAAGTCCCTCAGCACCTAAATATAGACTCTAACTCAGATAGTACTGGACCTTAAGCAAAATCTGGTCCCATCTCAACTACGGACTCTAGACAAACACGTCAGGACCCAGGAACCAATGAGGAATCTAATATGCCTAATCCTGCTTCTCATATTATAGGCAGCCAGACCATGCCATGATGAAGACCCTCAACACCTAAATACAGACTCTAACTCAGACAATATTGGACCTTAAGCAAAATCTGGTCCCATCTCAACTACGGACTCCAGACAAATACGTCAGGACCCAGGAACCAATGAGGAATCTAATATGCCTGATCCTACTTCTCATATTATAGGCAGCCAAACCGTGCCTCGATCATCTGCTCCTCCGCTAACAAACGACATTCAGGAGACCCTCGGGACTTTACGGAGACAACCGAGATGTGCTTCAGAAGCTTGTGATACGACAACCCTATCCTTATAAGTAGAGCAATATAGTATACCCCCCTCCCCCCCAAGTTTAAACCACTTTCGCTGGTCCCATTCAATGGAAAAATATTACCCCGCCAGTACATGAACTTCTTATATTCTACAATGGGGCATTTACTGTGGAACGATGCATTGCACACTAATCAGTTCATCGGAGCACTGTCTGGAGTCACTTACGAGTGGTTATGTAGTCTCCCGAATAATTATATTTCATCTTTCGAGGACCTAAAACTCCTTTTTCTCTCCCTGTTCTATGAGGGAGGAATAGATATGACTATGTCCACCTTAATGGACATCGCTTAAGGCGACAAAGAGTCCATACATGAATACATAGAGCACTTTCGACAAGCGACATTGAGACTACCCCATGGTACTCCTGAAACTGTATTGATGGACACTTGCCAAAAGAACCTACATAAAGTAGTAAGACTCTAGACGAGCCCCAATCAGTTCAAAGATTGGACGACATTCATCATTAGCGCTAAAATTACAAAGAAAAGTGCAGAAGACGCCTGCCTGTTGGGGCTTCATGTCCCCAGTGTCGATGATAGGGGAAAGCAGCCCCTCAACAGCAACAACGGTCACGACAGTAAAGGCAAACAGGTCCTAACTGTCAACGTGTCCAAAGGCCCACCCTCTTCCACTCAGAAGCCGACAGAAGCATCAAGCTGAAGGAGACCTACTCGTTTAATAACTACGACGTCGTTGAAATTTCAGACTACTAATGAAGGGCGAAAAGCTTCAACTACCTAACATTAAACGTCCCGAGGAGGTAGATAAGGTCGATAACTCCAAGTACTACCTCTACCACCGATACATTCCCATCCAACATGAGATTATTACGTATTGAAAAGGAAAATCTAGCGGCTGATCGAATCCAAAGACCTTACCTTATACTTTCAAGACAAAACGGTCGCTTCAACATGGTGTTCCTTCAATTTTATGACTTCCCAACAATAGAAGCCCAAGACAGTATTTTCACCATTCAGAGGGCAATGATGGAGATTGCCAACCTTTCTGCGGCTCTTAACTAAGCAGCTGGGCTAGTACCTCTCACTACACCATGAGGCAAAATCATGTGGGTTCACCCAGACCTTGTCTAAGACTTAGCGCAACAAGCAACACCGCCAAGTCTTAAGGGTGCCCATATCCTGTTATATGGTCTCTCCCTCGGCCGAAGAAGCCTTGGTAGGAACAACTAGGTCAGGTCAAACCTACCAGTGGGACTATGATGCGATCCTGAGGGTGGTGCGCCTCAAACCGCTGTACCCACAACTACAATAGCATCTTATCAGGGTCTATCCCAGCCTTTTGCGGCAGACAAACGAAAGCAGAAGGAGATTCGCTTTGACAAACCCCTGCGGAAGGACAAACCTAAGGGGCTAAAAAAGCCCTACAACTTTGACATATTGGCGTAACTTGCCAATACTCAAGAAAAGTTATCGCTCTTTGAGCTCCTCCGCCTCTCCAAAGAAACCCATGACGCCTTGAGTGAGGCATTGCAGAACGCTAACTCCTACTTGGCTCAAGTCAAGCAACCAGCCGAGAATCCAGCTGCATGTTCCCACAGCAACTATGTGATAGAGACGGTACCAAACATCACATTCTCACAACAGGACATCCTGTTAAAAAATAACCAGCACGATCGCCCCCATACTATACATGGTATATCGGGGCCATCAAGGTGGACCGGATGCACATTGACCCAGGGTCATATCTCAATATTATCCCACAGAGTCTTCTTTAGACCAGGGGAGTTTTGAAGCACCGGTTGGCAGCAACCAACACAACCATCAGCGGCTTCAATGACGAAATAGGCTATCCTCTAGGAAAGATTTTCCTAATGTGTCAGATAGATGATCTTCGAACGAAGGTGACTTGCTATGTTATTAACGTAGATGTGTCCTACAATGTCCTGCTTGGGCGTCCATAGATACATGAATATATGATTATACCATAAAGCCTTCACCAATATCTAAAGTATGTGGACAATGACGACATCGTCAAGACAGAATTTGTCGATGTGGATCATTTCAAGGGCATCAAAACATACTATTCCGACTCAATCTTGTATAGGAAAATCCACCAAGAGGAAGGAGGCGATGACACCGACAATAAGATAGAGGTTGATACATCTCCAAACAAGCCCCTAAGTGTCCGTCTCAAAGAATGCCCCGCTCACGCACCTGCATCCCTGGTGGTCAAGCTTCCCAGGAATGCCCCTGAACCCTTAGTGGTCAAGCTCCGAAGACAGGGACTATCTCTAAGAGAAGACCCTACGGTGGTGAGAAACCTCGAGACTCTGGTAGTCAAACTACAAGGGAAATCTCCAAGTTCACCTCCTACGATGGTGGCAGACATCGAAGAAGAGGAGCTGGGAGAGTACCTTTCGGTCCACACTGATGTACCTTCAAATGATGATGTAATTCTGCAGGAAAAGATATCGTACTTTTTTAATAAAGGGCTATCTTTGAATTACTCCATTGTTCCATATTAGAATGCTGTGTATTCCTTAGAATACGGTCTAGGTCTTCAACTACATACACCGATAACTCTGGCTCTTGCAGTAGACCAAATCCATTTATGACATGATTCTTACTTTATAATTCTGGTAAGAATGAGGGATGATAAACCCATCATCTATAGGAAGGTCAACAGCCTCCAAGGCTCTACCGCAGAAGAACCAGAACCCGAGAGTGGTAGAATGCAACTTCACTGCTATAGCACACAGGTCAAGCACATTGTCCAGAACATATGCTATGACTTAAAAGAGCGACAAAGGCCTGATTTATGGCAAAGACCGATGTCTGCCCCTACGCCTTCCATTCCTATAGGCAAGTCTGAGATGTACTACCAGCAGACCAAACATGGCCTAGGATATGTCTCACCTCCTAAGACTCCCGAGGACTCAGAAGAAGAAGACGAGTTACGATCTCATTCTTCACAGTCTTCTGCTTGGGACACCTACACAAGTATCGGAGACGTGCTCAAGCAAACGTTGTCTGTCAACATGGTGTTAACATACCCAGAGGAAGACGATGAACGCCCAAGTGAGTTTTTTAAGGTAGAACCATGGGCCCAGTAATCGGAGTTATATATAGGAATTATGTTTCGAGAAATGTACACCGCCTACTGAAGAAGAGGTCGAGCAAGTCGATATGGGTGATGAATCCTCCCCCAAGCCCATCTTCGTTAGTAAAAGTTTGCCCGATGAAGATCGTAAATATGTGCTACAGCTTGTAAGAGAGTATATTGACGTCTTTGCATAGAGTTATGAAGATATTCTAGGCTTAGACCCACAAATCATGGTATACAAGCTAAATATCTTGCCAAATGCCAAGCCAGTAAAGCAACAATAATGGAGATTTCATCCGGACATCATGAATGCCATTGAAGCTGAAATAAATAATTTGATAGCAAGCGAATTCATTCACGAAGAACAATATCCAGATTGGGTGGCCAATATCATTCATGTTATTAAAAAGAACGATAAAATTCTAATATGTATAGACTTTCGTGATTTGAATGCAGCTTGCCCAAAGTACGAGTTTCCCCTTTTGATCATAGATATAATGGTCGAGAATACTTGTGGCTTTGAGCGTATGTCCTTCTTGGATGGGTTCTCAGGCTATAATTAGATCAAAATATCCCCGGATGATGTAAAGTATACTTTATTTCGAACACAAATAGGGGTATACTATTATACAGTAATGCCTTTCGGTCTGAAGAATGCAGGTGTAACATACCAATGAGCAATGAGCCCTATTTTTTGTGAACATCTGTGCAAGACAGTTGAGTGTTATGTTGATGACATTGCTATTAAGAGCCGCTTTTAAGATGACAATCTTCACGACCTAAAGATTGTGTTCAACCTAATACGGGCACATCAGCTCAAGACAAACCAAGCTAAGTCTTTCATGGGAGTCTCCAGCGGTAAGTTTTTAGGTTTTGTCATAACCTTAAAGGGTATTCATATAGACCCTAAGAAGAAAAATGCTATCCTCGATATGCACCCTCCGAGGAACCTTTGAGAGCTTCGCAGTTTACAAGGAAGGTTAGCTTATATCAGGAAATTCATATCTAACCTCTCTAGAAGATGCCAACCCTTTACCCAACTTAAAAAGAAAGGATTTTCCTTTATCAGGACCGAAGAATGCCAGCGAGCATTCGACGACATCAAGGAATACCTCACCAAGCCTCCGGTATTAGTGGCTCCAGTCATGGGTAAACCCTTTCTGCTATACGTACGACTAATAGATCATTCTCTTGGTGCTCTACTAGTCCAAAGAGTGATGTGGGTTATAAGTAAGCCATCTATTACCTTAGCAGAATAATGGTCGGCGCCGAGCAAAGGTACAACCCTGTGGAGAACGAGTTCCTCTCTTTGGTCTTTGCTATTCAAAAAACTCGTTATTATATAACGGGGCAAACAATACATGTGGTTTCTCGAGTTAACCCTATCAGGGTCCTCATGACTAACCCAGGGGCAATTAACTCTCGCTTGGCCACATGGACAATACTGCTGTCACCCTATGACATGGTATATGTCTCGCAGTAGCCAGTCAAGTGTCAGGCATTGACTGATTTTCTCGTAGCTAACCCGGTGCTGGAAATGTCAAATTTATATGACGAGATTCCAGACAAAATGTTATAGCCTAACACGACGACAAAGGATTTCATTTGGCGAATGTTCTTTGACGACGCTTCAAGAACAGGGCCAAAAGGTAATATTGTCGATAGAGTAGGGGTAGTGTTAATCTCTCTTGATGATCTGGTCATCCTCCGTTCTTATTTACTTATAGAGCCATGTTCCAATAATATTACAGAATATAACGCCCTCATTATTGGACTCCAGCTGGCTAAACAACTAGAGGTCGACTACTTGAAAGCCTACGATGACTCCAAGCTGATAGTCTGTCAGGTCCGAGGCGGGTACGAAGTTCGACATAAGGATTTAATTACTTAACATCAAGCCGCACTTGGTATAATCTCTATTTTTACAATTTTTTTATAGAATACGTACCACGGCTGCAAATCATCGAAGCTGATGCCCTTGTCGGTCTCACTGCTTCTTTAGCGGTCATGATCAAAACCCATCAATTGATCATAGTGATTGGTCAAGAATTGGTCTACCCTAAAGATAATCTGTGTTTGTGCCTGAGCTACTCGGTTGAGAATAACATTGACATCAAAGACTGGAGGTTCCCTTTCATAGACTATGCGGTCTACAGAATTCTTCCAAACGACCTGAAGGAAGCGGCTTCTGTTAGAAGATGATCCCTCCAGTTCTATTATGATAAAGATACCAAAATATTGTACTTTTATTCGTATGATGAATTCTTACTAAGGTGCCTATCGAATGTAGAAGCAAGGCAAGCACTTCTTAAAGCCTACGATGGCGTTTATAATATAGACAATCATGGTCCAAAACTATAAGATCGTCTCAGGCCTATGGGATACTATTGGCCAACTATGGTAACAGACGCCGTCAACTATGCAAGAAAGTATAAGATGTGTCAGATCCATACAGACTTCATCCTTCAGCCTTTAAAGTTCTTACACCCAACAGTGGCATCTTGGCCATTTGAAGCGTGGCACATGGACATCATCAAGCCAATTAGCCCACCGTCATCGAAAGGGCACCATTTCATCCTCACTATAACAGACTACTTCTCCAAATAGGCGTAAGCTATCCCGCTCATGTAAGTGAAGACATCCAACGTGATTAGTTTAATCAAACATCACATCATCTTCCGCTTCGGACTACCTCGGAGGATCATCTACGATAAATGTCCATAGTATGTAAGCCACGCTTTCTTTTGGTTTTGTAATAAAAATTACATTCAGAATATAGCTTCGACCTCTTACAATCCAGTAGCAAATAGATTGGCAGAAGCGTTCAATAAGACAATCATCAAGCTGCTTAAGAAGTTTGTTTCGTCCAATAAACGTGACTGGAAAGAGAAACTTGGTGAATATCTCTAGGACAATCGTATAACGGTCCGAACCCCAACTAGCAGTACGCTATTTTTCCTAGTCTACGGAAGGGAAAAAATCCTTCCCTTGGAAACCCAGATTCCTACTCTCCAGGTAGCACTCACATACCAGTTAACTGTTGAAGACAACTATCGTCGGCGTCTACATGAATTGAAGGCCCTTGATTAAAAATGTCTCCTGGTTCAAGAGCGTATTGAGCTATATCAAGCACGCCTTTTCGGAGCCTTCAATAAAAAAGTGAAAGAGAGAACATTCCAGGTCGATGATCTCGTCCTAGTAGTGAGAAGACCCATGGCATTGGTGCCCAGGACGGCCAAAAAATTCTAACCCAAAAGTAAAGGACCTTCGTTGTGGAATCGGTATATTCAAATTGCGCATACAGGCTCGCAAAGCCTAACAAAAATTTGCTTATGATACCGATCAACGAAAAGTTTCTCAAAAAGTACAATGTCTAAGCTAGGCATATACTTTCCTATACCCCAGCAAGTTAGCCTACAAATGTACAGTATTTTTATTTTATTTCGGTCTTCCCCAACAGGCACGGATATATAATATTATTATTTTTTACCCTATAAGGTGCGATAAATTTTGTAGTTCACGTCTATACCACCTCTGAACTATGAGCTTCTTATTCTCTCCAGTAGGATGAACATGAGGGACAAAAGAAAACAGTCATGTCCATATCACCTCTGTCTCTTTTTCTTTCTCTCCACCTACCGCGTCCACGGCACCTTAACATACCATTTGCACTTAGCTTTACGCATGCCAAAGATGGAGAGTCCATAAAGCCCTTGTTGGGTAAGTGAATCTTAAATGAATGCGATATTATGCGACATCTATAGAGCAAAACGGGAAGTTAATGTCACGACCCGTACCCGCTTTTTGGATATTAGTACGTGGCCAAGCCTAGCCAATGCTGCAACATCGGCGGTAGTACGATATCTATGATAACAATGATCCATCAATCAAAATAGATAATATTTAATCACAAATTCAAATCTATTGCTCATTCACAATATTTACATAATTTTACAAGATTCTCAATTTACAATTAAATCATAACTCGGGAACAAACCCGCTAAACATCAAATCCAAAGAAGTTGCTAAACTATCTAATTTCTAATATTGTCCTCCACAAGCATCTCGATCTCCAACCAAATCCAACGAGCAAGATAACAAGTCACCTAAAATGTTTACCTAGTCAGGATGGAACGAGTACAACCCAATAGCATTCTAGTTAATTGACAAGTACTTTGAACAGTAAATAGTTATAAAATACTTGATGAACATATAATAATAGAATATGGTACATCATAGAGGAACAATTAAATAAAGAAATAATGATAGACAGAAAAGAAGAACAGAGAAGCATGTAAAGACAGACAGATATGTGAACTAGAAAACCTGTCATTCAAGTGTACAATCAGAAAGTATAGATTAATCCAGAATGACTACATCTAACTAGTGTTTTGAAATACCAAGTTGACATGTGAACGGCTAGGGGATAATATCCGACAAACCACACGTGTCGTGTGTGGCTCCTATTATTCCAGAAAGACCATAGGATGGAAAGGAAATGTTCACACATCTCCTAGGTATTTTCCCGCCCGACAAGTACTCAGGGATCCAAGTCCAGACACGAATAATCTCAATAGTCCAGACGATGTCAACATGCCAGAAAATACATTAGTCCAATAATTCATTAGTCCAGAAAAAAGTCAATAGGCCTGAAAATATATATCTCACGAAAATAAATCCATACAATACCAATCCGTGTATCCATCGTGTCAAAAATTTGGTAAAACAATACTATAAACATGCGTCATAAAAAATATCAAATAATGGAAACTATCAGAGAATGTACTCGCCTGTGGTCCTTAGTTGGTATGAGTCAGAATCCAAGTCACAGTCCAAATAGACTATGTATTACAAATTTACCATGTCAAAAGATAAGTTATTTTATTTATTTAATTATGGAATAATTACTCTAAAATCCTATTTTAATCTTATTATTCTGATTTTTAGGTTAATTCCTAAATTTTGTCCAAAGGAACTAAATTTTATCCACTCGAGACTCATGACATGCAAATTGAGGTGATCTTAACCAATACAAAATCAAATTTCATGCATGGTTTCCTGTATTTCAGGGTCAGAAACATGCTGGAATTTATGACTCATTCGGATTTAAATTCGTTTGGAAATTATTACATACACAAAATCGTATTGTGCAACGGTGGTTGATTGTTAACCTAGAAGTTCTATAGAAATAACAGCACCAAAATAATTCATATTAAATATTAGAAAAACATAGGTCAATGATCTCTACATTAGCTTTCTGAAACTTTAAACAGTTCATGATTCTGATTCTCGGTTCTCCCAAAATCGCAAAAACATCGTAACGCATATATTTTTGGATATTCCGTGCTCTACGAATTTTCCAGAATTTAATATTTAGAATTTGATGAAACAATTTACTTATTCAGAAAACTAACCTCAATACGGTTGTAATACAAGAAACTTGGCTACGTTTGGAGTCCGGAGCTATTAGTAATGGTTTCTGGAAGATGAAGGAAACCCTAGATAACAATTCTCCAAAATCGGCTTAATACTATATATATAGAGGAGAGAGAAACTGTAGCGGCTCGGAGCGCACCACGTGGCAGCCATTCGCTACTGCCCGCTCAGATCGAACGACCAGGATTCAACCCAGCTTGACTCAGCTGAGTCCGAGTCAGACTAGGACGCGACTCGGCTCGCGGTCAGCTCGGTTGCACCCGCACCCACGCCTACGGTCGCTGACAGGCGGGCCCCACCCAGTTTTCTGCGGGAGGCTGATGGGTGGGCCCCTGTTGGCTGACTGGACAGAATAATTACTTTTATGGGTTTTTTTTCAGAAAATACTTTTTAATTCAGTTTTTTATAATTAGCTCAAAATAAATGCTAAAAATAATCAGAAAATTTCCAAAAAAATTTAAAAAATATATTTAATTATTTAGAACCTAAATAAAAAGTTTGGGACATTTTTAATTATGTTTGTGACTAAAATCAATTCTTGAAAGTCCTAGAAAATTACTGTACAAGTTTTTAATTAACCAAAAAATTATGAAAAAAATTCCAATAGCCCCAAATAAACTAATAACAACATTTAAGTAAGAATTTCAGGATACGGAGGTTACAAGTCTACCCACCTTAAAAAAAAATTGTCCTCGAAATTTAAAATCCTTAATTGTTTTTTTCTTGACCATCAAAATTTAAATTCAACAAACCATATAATCATGAAGTAAATCCATATTGTAATTTCATTTTTTTTAATTCTAGAAACATTATATTCCTGAAAATCTTCAAAATAAAAATTAAATTACATTCTTATCACAATCTCCTCCAAACTTTTAAGTTAATAACTAAATGCTCAAAAAAAAATTAATATCCAATACCCTAATTAAATCCAATCTATGCACCTTTATAAAATTTAAAATCTCATCCTAAAAATTTGAATTCAAATACTAATCCATTAATGATCTTACTCCTAGATTCTTTTTTTACGCAATACTCAAACAATATAATACTTACAAAATATTCAAATGTAACATTCAAAATATAAATTCTAAATTTACATCTTGTAATCAAATAAATATAATGATAATATTCTTAAATTTCTCAAAATTTAATGACAAATTCAATTATATCATAATCTTCATAAAAATCTGTGCTTTAACAAAATCGTCAATTCTGCCATATTAAATTCTTAACTCTTTATTTAAATTAATATTTGTCCTCAAAATTTAAAATCCTTAATAAGTTCTTTCTTTTTCTGCCACCGTCAAAATTTAAGCAATGTAATCATGAAGTCAAACCACTACTATAATCATGAAATCAAACCACTATTGTTATTTAACAAAGTCCTTAAAAGTTAACTTCATCCTCACAACTTAAAATTTTAAAGTAAATATTCAAAATTTGAATTGATCTTCAAAATTTAAAATCCAATAGCATTTTTCTCTTAAATCAGTTTTACAAGTCATAATTCTTAAATACAATCTAACATTATTTTCTTAAAATTTAAATCCTATTTATAATTGTCTTCAAATATTTACTAATTAAATTCTTTAAAAATTTTCTCATATCCAAACTGAAAAATTAAATCCAATCTTGAAGTTTAAAAAGAATTTTTTTAATTCCATCCTTAAAAATTAGAATACCATATTATAGTCATTTCTCATAATAATTTAATTTGTCCCCATAGCCATAATTTGTTTTGTCCTCACTACTATTAGGATTACTTGCACTATTACTTTCAAATAATTTTCTATCCATATTAACTGATACACTAATCAAATATTATCACACAAGGTGCTTACTGTTACTAGCACATTACTCAACTAATCCCTGTTATAGAAATACTAGCACTCTTGATATAGTAACACTATCTTTCTCACTACACAACATATGTCTTAATGTTCTAGGATACTAGCTTCATCATTAGATCACCTCATCGCACTCACTAGAACTCATGATCACTTGCACCTTCTATAATACACATATTTCACTTCACTCTCAAAGGAAGACATATGGTTCCATATCTCAATTGATGTATACATATTTTTCCTTAAACCTTTTACAGACTGACACACTAATCAGTGATACACTACATATCTTTCATAACCAAT
Organism: Iris macrosiphon; assembly: GCA_036927795.1. NCBI lineage: Eukaryota > Viridiplantae > Streptophyta > Magnoliopsida > Asparagales > Iridaceae > Iris > Iris macrosiphon. The sequence continues at coordinate 52,005,979 of JAYESA010000018.1, forward strand.
CTTGATATTTCTCAACCTATGACACACCATTAGAATTTCTAATACTCAGGCTTCCACTTTTATGAACTTCCACACATACACTCAACACCCACTGTGCATCCTGCACACAATTTCTAGACAGTTCTTTCACCTATTGCTTCTAACACATCACTGGCCTCAATATCAGATGATATACCTATCACTAGTCATATACTGGTACACTCATATCTACTTACATCAAGGCTCTACTTCTAAGTTAAATAATGATGGATTAAATCCTACAGTAAAAGGAGTGGATAAGTATTAAAATAATACTTTAAGAACCAATTTAAGATACAACCTGATAATCATACACGTCTGTCCGAAATCATGACACTCAGAATCCTCGCCACGCTAGTAAGCATAGCTTCGATAAACGATAGGTTCCATAACTAAGGTATACAACTCAATAATCATGTCATCTAGAATCCTTACCATGCTAACCGGTATGGCTGCGAGAAACTCTAAATTTCATAACTAAGATATGTACATCTGATGTCAGGTTCCTACGTTTCTTCTACGACAGCTAATATGACTGTGAAAAACTCTAGGCTCCATAACCAAAGCAAATATTTTACCTTTCTCACTGTCCTCATTAACATATGTCATCAGATGATACCATAATTTAGTCCGTAAAATTTATCGCGATATGAAATCAAACTCAACAACGATACCAAAAATTAAATTTAATAACCGATCACCAAGAATCAGATTAATAACAACAAGTGAGAACGGACAAAAATAAGGGAAAATATTTGAATTAGAATTTATAATAAGATTCTCAAGGGTCGTCCCAGGAATCTTTCAAAAATTTGTGAATGAGTATCCCTCTCTCATCCTAGTGTCCTATGTCCTATATCCTATCACAGGCTCGCGGTATTACAACTAAGTCGTCGTACTACACGACATCGTACAAGTTGCGAAGCTTGACCTACGTAAATATCGATTAATGATTCAATCCTAAATATTTAAAAGTTAATTCCAAACTTCAAAGTAAATCCTACTAATTTATATTTCATGAAATATTTAAAAAAAATTCAAGTCTCATCCTCAAAATTTGAATTCCAAATTTAATCCATCAATCTTATCTCTTGAACAAATTTAAATTTTGAATTCAAATTAAGTCCTTAAATGTCGAATTCAACAAGTTATAAAATCAATCTTTGTATTATTATTCTTTTGGTCTAACTCAACCCATAAACTAAATCTTAATATTATATTAAACTCCTAACATTTAAATTCTCAATATTATCCTTGAATTCCTCGAATTATATCTCATACCTTTCAAGATTATCCTTAATTTCAAAACTTTCAACAATATCCTCAATTTTTTTTCTCAATAATCAAATATGACAACTTCTACCCACCTTATAATTTTATCCTTAAAATTAAATCCTCTTTTTAACTTTTTAAAAAATTAAAATGTATCATACCTTCCAAATATTTAAAAATTTATTTAATAAAATAAAATTTTAATCACTTTCAGAAATCTTTATAGCTTGACTATATATTTTTTTGAATTGGTCTTTAATCTTCAAAAATTTTCAAATTATTAAATCTCAACTCAAAGTTCTGAAAGCTTAAAATTTAATTTCAAAATTTTAAAATATAAAGTTTAAATTCACATCTTGCATGCCAATATCTCTAATGTTAATCCTTTTAAATTCATCAAAATCATAAATTAAATAACCAATACTCTGAAATTTAAATCAAATCTTCAAAGTTTAAAATCTTCAAACTTAAACTTAAATCCACTATATCAATCTTCAAAAATCTTAAAATTCAATAAATCTCCAACTTCTTATCTTTATCCTCATTTACGTTGTAAACTATATTATTTTTTCTAAAATAAGAATTTAACCTTATATTAGCAAGAAAATCATAATCATCAAACTAGATAGAAATTTAAATCTCAGAGCACAGAATAATAATAATAATTCTTAGCTTCAACAATTGATTAACCCCAAAGAAATAATTCGTCAATCGAGAATTTTACGCCCACCTTTGGTCACTCCAACTTATCAAAATACCATAATATATAAAACTTAATTTTCTCAAATTCATCTACTAGAGTTTACCTAAAATTTCAACATGTATATCTATTTTAATCACGTAGCCTATGTAACACCTTAACTACCCAAGCAATAAAATTGAAATAAGGCCTTCCAATTGTATACCTAGTCCTAGCCGTTCTCCTAAATTCAAGTCAATCCTAATTGTGAATGAGTATCTCCTAGTCGCAGGCTCACAGCTAGTACTGCTAAGTTGAAGTACTAACCATGACATCACACAACTTGCAAAGACGGACCTGCATAGGCCAAGCCCAGCCTATGTCGCAGCATTGGCGGTAGTACGCTGTCTATGATAAAAATGGTCCATCAATCCAAATAGATAATATTTAATCATAAATTTAAATCTTTTGCTCATTCACAATATTTACATAGTTTTACAAGATTCTCAATTTTTAATTAAATCATAACTCGGGAACAAACCAGCTAAACATCAAATTCGAAGAAGTTTCTAAACTATCTAAATTCTAATATTAGCCTCCACAAGCATCTCGATCTCCAACCAAATCCAATGAGCAAGATAGCAAGTCACCTAAAATATTTACCCAATCAGGATAGAACGAGTATAACCCAATAGCAGTTCCAGTTAATTGACAAGTACTTTGAACAATAAATAGTTATTAAATACTTGATGAACATATAATAATAGAATATGGTACATCAAAGAGGAACAGTTAAATAAAAAAATAATGAAAGTCAAGAAAGAAGAACAGAGAAGCATGTAAAGACAGACAAATATGTGAACAAGAAAACCTGTCATGCAAGTGTACAATCAGCAAGTATAGATTAATCCAGAATGACTGCATCTAACTAGTGTTTTGAAATACCAAGTTGACATGTGAACGACTAGGGGGTAATATCCGACAAACCACACGTGTCGTGTGTGGCTGCTATTATTCCAGAAATACCATGGGATGGAAAGAAAATGTTCACACATCTCCTAGGTATTTCTCCGCCCGACAAGTACTCATGGATCCAAGTCCAGACACGAATAATCTCAATAGTCCAGAAGATGTCAACAAGCCAGAAAATACATTAGTCCAGTAATTCATTAGTCCAGAAAAAAAGTTAATAGGCCTAAAAATATATATCTCAAAAAAATAATGTAAACTCCCTCACCCAAAATAGGTATTTTGTGTATATTTTATATTATTATATTTATTATATATGTTGAATTTATTTAGAATATGCTCTTAGTTAATTAGAAAATAAATTTTTTGATATACTTACTTATATAAATATTCATTTAGAATTATTTTAGGTTATTTTAGATTTTTGGAGATTTTTCTAGAATTTTTGGTAATTAAAACTTAGAAAACATAAATTTCTAGGACTTCTATGATTTACTATACGACCATACTTGCATGTCGTTCCTACTAAATATTTATTTTAGTTTAAAATATTTAATTATATTTTTTGTAATTTATTTAGAATTTTAAGAAATTTATTTAGATTTTAAAATTATTTAGGATTTATTTGGATATATATAGTCTTAATATTAGATAGATGCTAATTTAGTGTTAATAGATATTAATAAGATTTTATAAATTATTTGTATTATCTTTAATTATATTTAAGATTATAAATTATTGAGATAAATTCAAACTCTATTTTAAATTAATTCAAATCCTGAACCTACTAGGAAATCAACTTCATGCATATCCTATCCTTATTTAAATTCATCATAATCCTGTCCAAATTAACCAATCATAGTCGTATTTAATTAAGTAGTGTCCACCATTATAAATACCTCATCCTTCATATTTTTCTTCCCCAAATTCCTCTCTTTTTCGTCCAAAAATAGTCAAAATTCGTCATAAATTTAGCCTCATTTCCTACTAGTTATGACGAATTAAAAAGACGATATCTCCTAGCTCCGGACTCCAAACGCACTCCAGTTTTTTTGTTAGAACGATATTGAGGTTAGCTTTCTGTTTATATAAATTTTTTTACGAAATTATGAGTATTAAATTCTGGAAAATTCGTAGAGCACAACATGTCCAAAAATAGACGTGTTTCGATATTTTTGCGATTCCGGGGGAACCAGGAATCAGAATCACGAACCGTTTAAAGTTTTGGAAAGCTAATGTCGAGATCATCGACATATATTTTTCCCAGAATTTATTTCAAAGTATTTACATACTGTTAATTCTGTAGAACTTCTAGGTTAGAATTTAACCATCGGTGCACAATACAAAATTTGTATGTGCCATAATTCCCAAACGAATTTGAATTCAGACGAGCCGTAAATTCCAGTATATTTTTGATGCTGAAATCTACAGGAAATCATGCATGAAAGTCGAGTTTGTATCGATTGACTTTTTGGTCAACAGATCGCCTCGATTTGCGTGCCATGAGTCTCGAGTTGATAAAATTCAGTTTCTTTGGACAAAATTTAGGAATTAACATAAAAATCAGAATAATAAGATTAAAATAGGATTTTAGAGTAATTATTCCAGAATTAAATAAATTAAAATAAATTATCTTTTGACGTGATAAATTTGTAATACATAGGCTATTTGGACTTGTGACTTGGACTCTGATTCATACCAGCAGCAGGTCCCCAGGCAAGATACCTTGCCAAATTGTTTATAGTATTTTACATGCTATTTATATTTCTGTTTATTTATTGTATTCTGTATATTTCTTGCATGTGTAGTTTTCTTTCAGTCATTACTATGTATTAGATATGTTGACACACACATGGCACTTAGTATCATAGAGGACAATTATTAGGCGTATGGGCTTTTAACCACTCTGGTAAACCGTAGTATATAGCTCGCACTACGGACGTGTGTCGCGCTGGTCGCTACCCCCGCGGTATGTCGATTTCTGGAGTCTCGCTGGTCGCTACCCCCGCGGTATGTCAATTTCTGATGTCCATTGACGTGTGTGTGAGTTATGAGGCTTAGATCGAGTAGACTACCCTTGCCCATACGTCGAAAAGTTATCCTCATTTGCATTCATATAGATTGTCTTGTACAGCGTACTTATTTATTTTCAAACCATATGCATGTTTACTATATTCAAATTGGCTCGTATTTTCTGTATCTTGTTACGTCCCTCTGAGGACCTGGTCCGCTGCCAGGTGTATCTTTTCTTGAGTATTTGCAGGAGCACAGATTTGGATGGTTACATGTGATCCGAGGATGTCTTCTCTTCGAGCTGTGATGGATAGCTGGTATTCTTATATTGTGTTGTGGTGTTGTACTCATATTGAATTTGCTCTTATATTCGAGTTGGTAGTAGATTTATTTCCATCCAACTATCATCCTTAGATACTTCTTATTGAGATCTAGTTTCATAGATACTGGTTATTTATTTCTATATAATTTTGGTGGATGAGATTTAAATTTTATCCTGTGACTTGTATTACATTTTATACCACTTGTGGATTTTATATTCATATTACAGCGTACGTATGGATTTGGTTTCCATATTTGGAGTTGCCATATCCATGCGGCTGACATGCTTACGTGTCCTAGTCCTACGTATTTTTGGGACTGGGGCGTGACATGTTTTTGTGGTGGCCCATGCAGGTCGAGAGCATATTGTCTCGGTTACGTTACTGTACCGAACAAGCCTGCACCTAGGACTAGAGTATAGGATCTCATCCACAATTGACTGTGATTCATCTCCTTCTATCTGTTCTATTTTGAACAATTGTATCCTGCTTGATTCATGTGCTTCCCTAATAGTTCCTTGAGTATAGTCTTTTGCTAGAATATAGGAACCCATGTTATTAGGATGATAATTAGAGTAGCACACCTATTAAGAATACAACGAGAATATAGACACACCACTAAGTTTAGAATATCTAGTGAACCTAGAATTCCTTATCTTTAGATTGTTATACCATTATCCCTTGATGTATTAAGAAGACTTGAGAGTAGTATAGACACTACTAGAGTTAGTTAGAAGTTTTACCATAATGTTTGACACCTAGTATCACATAGTCTTTTGACCTATTAATTGAAGTATAACCGAATGATATTTATCGCATGCTAGCAAAAGACGACAGTGTTTATTCAGACCATAGAATTTAGAGGTCCTTGCCCTATTTGGTCGACTAGCGACTTAGATAAGGAGGTTGTATGATAACTGTAGAGATTGTAGAGTCTTTTATTATTAGTGCTTATGTTATTTTTGCTTTTGCGAACTTGAATTATTTTGTAACTTCTCACATCATAATCCAGCGTTATATTTTCTGTGCTACCTTGAATTATGCTGCTATTATAGCCTAGTTTTTGCAAGCTTAATCTTATATCGAGCTTGTTCATGACATATGTGTTATTGGGGCCTGATCAACCACACTAATACAAATTGTCTAATCAGAATCAGTATATTATGGTCTAGTTAGCCATAATGCGCTTGATTCGCCCTTCGCAATAGTATTTTACGTGGATTGAGATGTATAGTGGACCAGTAGACAAATATACTTACCCTCTAGATACGACAAAGCATATCATATCAAGTACATAACTGCACCGATGTGAGCATGCGAATAGGAAATTACCAAATTAAGATTTCAATCCATAACTGTCTTGACAATTCCCATTTGAATTCTTTAAACGCTTTGATTCTCATACTTCCATTCTATTACCCCTCCTTGAACTCTTTTTCGTTGCTTTCCGTCTTCCCTTGTTTCGGAAAGACGAAATCTCGTGCTTGGATATAAGTGATACACGGGTAGTACAAGATATACCCCATAGGCCAATCACATTATTTAGTGACTATCTTTCATAATTGATTAAGGGCATATCACATATGATATAGTTGGTGTTAAAGTTTTGAGGATTGAATGACATGACAAAATAAATTGAGGAATATTTTTCTTAAGTGTAAGAGCCTTATGTGATAGATGGGTAAATTCTAAGTTGGGTAGAAATTGCATTATTAAATTTGAGAAGAATTCTTTTAGATTGTGATCAAGTAGGATTATATTGAGAGATTAAGTCCTTTTAAATGTGGAGAATTTTAAAAGAGGGATTAAGATAATGAGGATTTAATGAATTTTAAAAATCTTGATATTGAGGACCCAATATTTATACTTTGAGCACATGATTTAAATTTTGAATATTGAAGGATGAATCATCAATTTAAATTTTTAGGATAAATATAGAATTTTAGACTTGAACAACTGGTGAATTAGATTTAAATTTTACAATTTGATGATTTGAATTAAAAGTTTAATTTTGATTGTTGGGTCACCTAATTGAAATATTGAGGATGTAAATTGAGTTTAAATATTTGAAGAGTACAAAATTCTTAATTTGAGAATAGGAATAAGATTTGATTAGAATTGTTTATTGTTCAAAGCCTAGAGGAGATTATGATAGTTGAAAATGGTGATATAAATTTTGATGTGGGATGTCATATACACTTGAGTTAGATTTGAATGTTGATTAAAAAAAAAAATCGAGAAGAGATTACGACAGGTTGAATTTTGATTTAAATAGTGGTTATCTTAATTTTGAAGTGATCGCGATAGATTTGAATAGATTTTATTATTTAAATTTTTGGAAGAGATTGCGATTGATGTACCTTATGTACGAATGTGAAGGATTTAACAAATTATGCTTTATTTTAATTTCGAGGACGAAATTATTTTAAGTTGGGTAGATTGTAAACTCCCTCACCCAAAATAGGTATTTTGTGTATATTTTATATTATTATATTTATTATATATGTTGAATTTATTTAGAATATGCTCTTAGTTAATTAGAAAATAAATTTTTTGATATACTTACTTATATAAATATTCATTTAGAATTATTTTAGGTTATTTTAGATTTTTGGAGATTTTTCTAGAATTTTTGGTAATTAAAACTTAGAAAACATAAATTTCTAGGACTTCTATGATTTACTATACGACCATACTTGCATGTCATTCCTACCAAATATTTATTTTAGTTTAAAATATTTAATTATATTTTTTGTAATTTATTTAGAATTTTAAGAAATTTATTTAGATTTTAAAATTATTTAGGATTTATTTGGATATATATAGTCTTAATATTAGATAGATGCTAATTTAGTGTTAATAGATATTAATAAGATTTTATAAATTATTTGTATTATCTTTAATTATATTTAAGATTATAAATTATTGAGATAAATTCAAACTCTATTTTAAATTAATTCAAATCCTGAACCTACTAGGAAATCAACTTCATGCATATCCTATCCTTATTTAAATTCATCATAATCCTATCCAAATTAACCAATCCTAGTTGTATTTAATTAAGTAGTGTCCACCATTATAAATACCTCATCCTTCATATTTTTTTTCCCCAAATTCCTCTTTTTTTCGTCCAAAAATAGTCAAAATTCGTCATAAATTTAGCCTCATTTCCTACTAGTTATGACGAATTAAAAAGACGATATCTCCTAGCTCTGGACTCCAAACGCGCTGCAGCTTTTTTTGTTAGAATGATATTGAGGTTAGCTTTCTGTTTATATAAAAAAATTTACGAAATTATGACTATTAAATTCTGGAAAATTCGTAGAGCACAGCATGTCCAAAAATAGACGTGTTTCGATGTTTTTGCGATTCCGGGAGAACCAGGAATCAGAATCATGAACCGTTTAAAGTTTCGGAAAGCTAATGTCAAGATCACGACATATATTTTTGCCAGAATTTATTTCGAAGTATTTATATACTGTTAATTCTGTAGAACTTCTAGGTTAGAATTTAACCATCGGTGCACAATACAAAATTTGTATGTGCCATAATTCCCAAACGAATTTGAATTCAGACGAGCCGTAAATTCTAGTATGTTTTTGATGCTGAAATCTACAGGAAATCATACATGAAAGTCGAGTTTGTATCGGTTGACTTTTTGGTCAACAGATCGCCTCGATTTGCGTGCCATGAGTCTCGAGTTGATAAAATTCAGTTTCTTTGGACAAAATTTAGGAATTAACATAAAAATCAGAATAATAAGATTAAAATAGAATTTTAGAGTAATTATTCCAGAATTCAATAAATTAAAATAAATTATCTTTTGACGTGATAAATTTGTAATACATAGGCTATTTGGACTTGTGACTTGGACTCTGATTCATACCAGCAGCAGGACCCCAGGCAAGATACCTTGCCAAATTGTTTACATTATTTTATATGCTATTTATATTTCTGTTTATTTATTGCATTCTGTATATTTCTTGCATGTGTAGTTTTCTTTCAGTCATTACTATGTATTAGATATGTTGACACACACATGACACTTTGTATCATAGAGGATAATTATTAGGCGTATGGGCTTTTAACCACTCTGGTAAACCGTAGTATATAGCTCGCACTACGGACGTGTGTCACGCTGGTCGCTACCCCCGCGGTATGTCGATTTCTGGAGTCTCGCTGGTCGCTACCCCCGCGGTATATCGATTTCTGATGTCCATTGATGTGTGTGTGAGTTGTGAGGCTTAGATCGAGTAGACTACCCTTGCCCATACGTCGAAAAGTTATCCTCATTTGCATTCATATAGATTGTCTTGTACAACGTACTTATTTATTTACCATGTCAAAAGATAAATAAATCCATACAAATACCAATCCGTGTATCCATCGTATCAGAAATCAAGTAAAATAATACTATAAACATGCATCATTGAAAATATTAAATAATAAAAACTATCAGAGAATGTACTCGCCTGTGGTTCTTAGCTGTATGAGTCAGAATCCAAGTCACAGTCTAAATAGCCTATGTTACAAATTTACCATGTCAAAAGATAAGTTATTTTAACTTATTTAATTCTGGAATAATTACTCTAAAATCCTATCTTAATATTATTATTCTAATTTTTAGGTTAATTCCTAAATTTTGTTCAAAGGAACTGGATTTTATAAACTCGAGACTCATGGCACGCATATCGAGACGATATGTTGATCGAAAAGTTAACCGATAAAAACTCAACTTTCATGCATGGTTTCCTATAAATTTCAGTATCACAAAAATGCTAGAATTTATGGCTTATTCAGATTCAAATTCGTTTGGAAATTATTATACATACAAAATCGTATTGTGCAATAGTGGTTGATTGTTAACCTAGAAGTTCTACAGAATTAACAGCACCTAAATATTTTGTATTAAATCCTAGGAAAAACATATGTCAATGATCTCGACATTATCTTTCCGAAACTTTAAACGATTCATGATTCTGATTCCTGGTTCTCCCGAAATCATGAAAACACCGAGACACATCTATTTTCGGATATGCTGTGCTTTACGAATTTTCCAGAATTTAATATTTCGAATTTCATGAAAAATTTATATATTCATAAAACTAACCTTAATACGGTTCTAATGCAAGAAACTGGGCCATGTTTGGAGTCCGGAGCTATGAGTAATGGCTTCTGGAAGCTGAAGGAAACCCTAGATGACAATTCTCCAAAATTGGCTTATAGAAAAACCGTAAAAATTATAACTTAATACTATATATATAGAGGAGAGAGAAATCACAGTGGCTCGGAGCGCGCCACATGGAAGACATCTGCTATTGCCTGCTCAGATCAAACGGCCAAGATTCAACCCGGCTCGGCTCGCGGTCGGCTCGGTTGCACCTACACCCACGCTTACGGTCACTGACAGGCGGGTCCCGTCCAGTTTCTTGTGGGAGGCTGACAGGTGGGCCCCTGTTGGTTGGCTGGGCAGAATAATTACTTTTATGGGTTTTCTTTTTCAGAAAATAGTTTTTAATTCAATTTTTCATAATTAACTCAAAATAAATGCTAAAAATAATTAAAAAATTCCCAGAAAATCTAGAAAATATATTTGATTATTTAGAACCTAAAATATAAGTTTGGAACATTTTTAATTATGTTTTCTACTAAAATAAATTCTTAAAAGTCTTAAAAAATTACTGTACTAGTTTTTAATTAACCAAAAAAATTGTAAAAAAATTCCAATAGCCCCAAATTAACATAATAACAACATTTAAGCAAGAATTTCAGGATACGGAGGTTACAGTTATAGAAAAGGAAAATAAGTTTTTATTCAAGATCATGAGTACATATAATGAAAATCTATTACATTCATGGGTTTTCATTGATATTCAAGTTCATGAGTACAAATAATGGAAAGTTCCTACAATCAGAACTTTATCCATCTAGTGACCCATCTGTGCTATTTTTGGTACCAACACAAGTGAAGCCGGCAGCTCAGTGCATTCTGGATCACTCCTCTAACAAGCCCGTCAGTACAAACCTCAATACATGGAAAATATTACGTACCGAGGGATATCAAGGGAGCTTACAACACAGAACTGGGCTTGCATAGATACGCATGAGCCCACTTCTGCCATGTGGATGAGCCGCGGGTAGAAATCCTGGTAGAGATTTTAATCCTAACCCTTTAATCGATAGAACAACTATATTTGTGGAATAGCTACAACGAGCTAGGTGGGAAGAATATGATATCCTTCTCTGCTCCATCAGGACCCAAGTAGCCTAAGGCAATACCGGCAAAAACAAAGCGCACAAAGTAAGAATATTTGCAAGAAGGATAGGACAGAAGGCGCGTATACACAAGGACATGCAATCTCATTTAGAAACAAATTATCCATGCGCAGGGATGTCATCCGCACAGATAAAATACTATGCACGTATGCGCATCCTGACCACAGTACATGTTCCAGATGAGGCATCCCTTAAGAGGTAACCACATCCATGCTGGGAGTGGTCGTGCATACCCCTCCAGTGCATAAATAATTGGTGTTTTTCCCCACATAAAAGGCAATGAGAGATCCATACCTGATACATTGTCAACCCACGCCACAGTTGCACACGCGGTTGACCTGTACTTCGCCAACAAGTCGAGTTCCTTGCCAAGGCTCGCACGACCTTAAAAAGTTTGCAGGGTATGGGTTGCCAAAGCCGTTGCAACTAGACCCAAACTCCATTTCAGAAATGCCGCCAACCTTAGCCGCGGGTGCACACAAGGTGAACGCGCATCATGCCCCTATCTTCGAAGCTATGCCTAAGAAGAACTTCGCCAAGTCCAATGATGCACGCATGCAGCGCCGTCTAGGCCATGAAGCATGCGCCGAACAAAGGCATTTGGAGTCTCCTCTGGGCAAGACATCTAGTAATAAGGACTCGTATAGTCCTACTCTGGAATCCCTTTACTATGCGCCCAAGCACGCTGGCCCAAGGAATTCCAAGATACCTCGAGCCATGCGCGCTCGAGGGGCTGCGCCGTCGGCTCTCTAGAAGCATACGCCATTGTTGGTAAGCGTGCTGCCAATGGAAAACCCTATAGGGCAGACCTAGGCACATATGCGCCGAAAGTGGGTTAACCCTTAGAGCCTTATAAAACTTACTTGGATGCCGCAGTCGCACTAAAACCTAGTCGAATAAAGAATATAATTAGTCACAAGCGTAAGACGTGAGAAGCAAGACTCGCACATGATGTGTCCCCTCAAAGACACGCATGTGCCAACATTATCATTAATTGTTGTTGTACTCAAGCCCTGATTCCTCCAAAAAGACAGTCGGTGTTTGAGCGATTGAAATCAACAATTATAACCCAACGACGTCCTCGGATGCCACAACATAAAGTAGAGAAATTGTATGTTGCCTCATGTTATTTAACATGGAGGTCCTCTTCCTTAAAGAATATCTCAAAGAAAGGATTGCCAACCATAAGGGTGCCGGTCACCACTCCACGGAGCCGTCCGCTAGGTAGCAGACCGGTATTGACTATGGGGGTATTTCAAGGCACACTCTTGCGAATGAAGGCTAGGTGTAGCTATATCATTTTTGTGGTGGCCTATCCAGGTCAGACTTTGCAACTAGTGCGATGTCAAGTAGTAGTAATCAAACTTAGAGTATTACTACAAGCCTGCTATAGGATATAGGATGAGAGGATACTCAATCACAACTAGGAGCATTTCTAATCTATTGAGTTTATTACCTTTATCATTTAGAATAATTGCTTTATTTAAAATATTACTATCCTTCCTTAGTGTTATCGTATCTTGCGTAATATTTATTTATTTCTTGAATCTGTCTTCAGGATACCGCCGAAGACTCGATCGCAACGCTCTAGAGGAGTTTCGACGAGGTATGTTACTTCGTTACCTCAAAGAGAGACATGAGCGACTCTTCTGCCTTCTTTCGCTCAGAGGATTGCTTGACCAGTCCAGATGGGCATTTCAGCAGCAGCTTTTGGGGGTGCTCTACCACAAGTTCTGAGGATTGTTCCATCAGTCACGGAGGATCTTTCACCCCTACCACCTATGCTAGCAGACGGGACACAAATGTTCTATATTTTTTAGGAGATAATGGCGGCACAGCAGAGGTAGACGAACATTCTACGTTAGGGCATAGAGAGTGCTCACCAGTTAGCACAAGCTACTATGGAGAAGGTAGCATTTGTTCAGCCACAAACGATACCGCTTTATCCTGTACCATACCAGCCGAGGTCGGGTACTATCATTGACTTCATGAGGATGGAACCCAAGGACTTCAAGGGCATCAAAGGGATATTATACGTCGATGATTGGATCGAGGATGTTGAGAGGGCCCTGAGGCTAGCACAAATTCTAGAGGGCTTACAGGTGGAGGTAGCGGGCAGCCAGATGTTCGATATTTTTCTGACATGGTTTCATAAAGACCCGAGGATCGTGGTGCCAGGACTGGCTTGGGAAGCTTTCAAAGAGATTTTCAAGGATAAGTTCTTTCCAAATGTGGCTCTAGGTGCACTAAAGAGCCAGTTCCTAGATCTCATCTAAGGGAACATGACCGTGGACAAGTATGCAGCAGAGTTCTGCAGAGTAGGCAGATTTGTAGAGGGACAAAATCCTCTAGGAAAGGCCAGGATATTTCGAAAGGGTTTGATCAGGGAGATCAAATCTCTAACTAGAGGGCACCGTACCACGATATTTGAGGATATCCTATGGATGCACAGAGAGTAGAGGATGACTTGGAGCTAAAATCCAAGAGAATGCGAGACACGTCAGGAGGAGCTAGCAGTATTATGGGTCCAGCCAAAAGACCCCACTTCCAATAGTAGAGGACCTTCCAACAGTAGAGACAAAAAGTTTTATGCACCATTTCGAGCACCTGCGCAGCAAGCATACCAGGTCTCGAGACCGGCACAGCAGACCCCATAATGTACATACTGTGGAAAGATTGGACATATACGGGAGTTCTACAAGAAAGGGCTTGGATTGTACCTCTATTGTGGAGAGCCAGGCCACCAGTTGAGGGAGTTTCTAGTGGCTCTGGTTCGAGCATGCCAGGGAGCAGAACCGGCACAGAGAGCACTAGCGAGGCCACCAACGGGCAACAAAAGGGACCTCCTTTTTAGAATCAGCAGCAACATTTTATTCAGTACCAGCAGCAGCAGAGAGGTACACTGCAAGGGCGATATTTCGGCAAGGCAGTTGAGAAGGAGGACCAGTCAGAGATTTGATATCAGGTTCAGTTCTCCTTGATTCTATTCTAGCTTATGCTTTATTTGATTATGGTGCTTCACATTCTTTTGTATTTGTATCTTTTGATCTTAAGCATCGATTAGAGTCTGAACCTTTGGCTAGGACCTGCAAGATCACGACTGGGGGAGACATTATCCTGGTTAGTGATGTTCGTAAGGAGCAGAGAGTTATATTGGGAGGCCGAGAGTTGAGTGCGTGCTTACTCGTAATACAACTTCTGAGCTACGGTATTGTACTCGGGATGGATTGCTTGATTAGGTACCATGCTAGTATAGATTGTAGTAGAGTCAGAGTTTTATTTTGACCGCCATGAGAGCCAGAGTTTGAGATTTCCAGAGGAAAAGTAGAAAAGAGCGAGGATGCCATCTGTGGATCCATGGTGGAAGAGAATGAGTTGTCACATCCGTTAATAGCAGATTTTATAGAAGTTTTTCGGAGGAGTTGTCGAATTTGTCACCAGATCGAGATGTAGAGTTCTCTATAGATTTGGTGCCAGGCACAAAAATGATATCTCAACACGTTTATAGAGTTAACAACAGCAAACTTATAGAATTGAAGAAGCAGGTGGATGAGTTACAGGACAATAGATTTATTCGATCTAGTTCATCACCATAAGGCACTCCGGTATTGTTTGCACTAAAGAAGGATGGGTTGGTACATATGTGCATCGACTACAGGGCTCTGAACAACCTCACTATCAAGAATAAATACCCGCTGTCGTGGATAGATGATCTCTTCGATCAGTTCAACGGAGCGAAGGTATTTTTGAAGATAGACTTGAGGTTAGGTTGCCACCAGGTAAAAGTGAAGAAGGAGGATATTCCGAAGACAACTTTTTAGACTCGGTATGGCCAGTTTGAGTTCATGGTGATGCCGTTTGGGTTAACCAATGTCCCAACGGTATTCATGAATCTGATTTACAAGGTATTCTATCATTATCATGATAAGTTTATGGTATTATTTATTGATGATATTCTGGTGTATTCGAAGACCATGGAGGAGCATGAGGAGCATCTGAGGATAATTCTGGAGACTCTCAGGAAGGAGAAGCTTTATGGAAAGTTTACGAAGTGTGAGTTCTTCCTTGGCAAGGTTGAATTACTTGGTCATGTTGTGAGCACCCTGATTTTTATATAGGGTTATTTTGGTAATTAGAAATTAATTTTTTATTTAATTTAAATATTTATTTGATAATTTATTGAACTATAGACACTTTTTGCCATGGTCTTGAGATTTTAGTACAACACTAGCCCTTACCTTCTGACCAACTTTGCATACGAGACTTAGACGAGCCAAATTAGGTTCATGGATTGAATGTCACTCATAAATTTGCATTGCTATGCTTCGTTTTTGTCGTACAACTTTTGTGACGTAAAATCTAGATATTGATAATTTAGCACTTTGTCGTTGTGTACGATTTTAATGCGCAACATCAATAATTTTTATCTAACCAACTTTACATCCATTAGCCTAACTAGACCAAACATGTTCATATTAAGTGTTTCTCATTCATTTAAATTCCTACATGCTTTATAAATATGACATGGTTCAAATCCTTGTTTAAATATCTAGTTTTTCATTTTAGGAAATACTATCTTGCATATCTTTTGTGCACTTTATCCTAGTCCGAGCATTATTAGAATCCTAACAAACCCCATGGACCCTTAAACACAAGTCTCTTTTGGGTCTAACACAACTCCAAGCAACCAACACCCAAAAGCCCAACCAACAAGAATATATAAACATGCAACCCTCTCCTCTACCTAGCCCTAGCCGCCTTTCCTCTCTTATGAATGACCACAATAGCAGACCCCTCCCTTTTTAACATCTTCTCTTCCTTTTCTCCCTTCCCCACACCTTCATGCACCCCCACGAGCACCCCAAGGCCGACCCCAAGGCCAATCCTTCACCCGAACACCCCCATACTAGGTCTGCTGCTACTGCTACTTATTGCTACTATAAACAGCAACCAAAACCCCTCCAAAACCATATTTTCTTCATCTATTTGAAGTTTCCTAGCACCCCGTCAAGTGGCGCAAAGTTTGGAGCCCGTTTTGTACTCTGTTTGGCCGTAGTGGCGAAGAAGGTCCCCGTCGTAATCGCATACGCGTAAGTTTTTTAACTTCAAATATCCTTCCTATTTTTCATGAAATAAAATTCATGTAGAACTATGTTAATGTTAGTTAGTGATTAAAAATATTTCAATGCATATGAAATCATATTTTTATGTACAAAACTATCCCTAGTTGTTAAATAATCTCGACACAGTGCATCAATACTAGTTGTAGTTCATTGAAGGTTGCCATATTTTGACTATGTAAATAAATTCCAAAATTTAATATAGTATAATTAAAAAATATTTAATGCATTATTTTATTATTTAATGATTTTTTTGATGCAAATAGGGTAGATGCATGCATAAACTATGTAGCGTAGTTGCTAGGAATCACTAGTTGTCACCCGTAGAGACTTTTTGCATGCAATAATATTGGGTCGGTTATTTTCATATAATTATAAATAATTTCATAATTAATAGTTTTTAATAATTAATTATTTAAAAATAGTTTTTAAATTGTTTAATGACTAGTAATATTCTGGTGTGTAGTTATTTGTATGTGCAAGCAATATAAAATTAATAACTAAATAATAACCTAATTTAACTCAAAAATTAGAGTCAAACTAGTGTAATAATTAATTGGTAGGTGTTCGAGATATTTCTGTGGAAAGCTTCGGATAAGACTTGTTGTTCTCACATCTTGGCTTTGAAGGCAAGTATACCTTGCTTAATTGTATTGTTCAATTACATTATGCCTAGTTGTTATTTGTTAGTTTTGTGCACGCATCTTAGAGTAGTATACTTACCTGGTATATTGTGAAGGTATGCGATATCTTCTGACCTGACACTAGTTCAACACGTTCACTAGGTGAGAGATAGTACATGGACTAGCGTGTTGACTGGCCATTGATACGTGAGTTCACATCTTATGTTAGTAGTTGATGTTAGTTTAGTTTCTAAATTTTATTAAAGTTATTTTATTATGCCTGCACCGCATATATAGTTCTGATAGTACATTGGAAGGGGAGAATCTACTAGTGAGCGTATGGGATTTCTGTTTCTTACTGTATAAATGATATAAATGGTGTACCCCCGAGTTCTGTTGAACACTTGATGGGATGACTGGTTCTTCTATTTCTCTCCCGTTATGCACCATTGGAGATGTCTCGAGTGCATATCACATTGATTATTTAGTTACCCTATTTATTGTTTACTACTTTACTTTTATGCATGTCAATTTCTTGTGTACTTGTTATGCCCCTCTGAGGACTTGGCACCTTTTCCAGATGCAGATGAGCACTTGTACACGAAGGACTATGGAGTTAGAGATTTTGCTGATGAGGACCTTGAGGTAGCGCCATAGGAGTTTCCTTGAGAGTTATGGATGATAGTTGCTTAGTATCTCGGGTGTCTTTATCTAGTTAGCTGAAGCCCAGACTATTTTATTATGGTCTAGTTGTACTTTTTTCTGTATTCTTTCATACTTTATTATCGCAGATTATTCTCCACTAGACTTTATTTGTAGTGGGTTCTGAGACTTTATCTATTCATTAAGTTTTTTATTATGTGATATTTGTGGTTAAGACTAGATTATTACCTTCCTGAGATATTGTGTCTTAGTTATATTCTACAGCGTACTACAACTGGTTAGGTCCATTAAATTGGGTTTCTACTTTTGTTCGTACAGCTGACATGAGTATGTATACCTGGTCCTATGTATTTTGGGACTGGGGCATGACGTATTTTTACTGGTGGCCTATGCAGGTCGAGAGCATATTATTTTGGTTACATCACTGTACCGAGCAAGCCTGCAACTAAGATTAGAATATAGGATCTCATCCACTTATTTGACCAACTTTCTTGATTTTGTTCCAAATTTTTTGAACTAGACTACCTTTCTTGTCATCCGAAATTGTATTCTCTTAATTTTCTTGACGTCACTATAACCATTTCCTTATATCTCCCTATTTTGGAGGGGTAAATGTACTCCTCTAATAGTTCCTTGAGTATAGGCTTCTGATAGAATATAGAAATACTTGTTGTTAGGTTTAGAAGATAATTATGATAGTATACCTACTAAGAAAATAAACTAGAATATTGACAGCTCATAAAAGTTTAGTATACCTAAATAAGCCCTAATATTTAGCACATGTGAGTTGATTGACTATTATCCCTCGTTATATTTAGGTATGACTTGAGTGTAGTATAAACTACTATGGTTATAAAAAAATTGACCATATTGTTTGATCCTAGTATTTAGGAACCAATAGAAATTTATTTTTGGATACTAGGACTAAAACTAACTTCCATAGTGAGATAATATATAGAAATTATTAATTTTGATTCTTGTCTTGGTATTAGCAGAGCAGTATCTTAGAAAACTAAGATGAATGAACCAATATCTTAGTAGGAGCAAGGGTACCCTATCTTCAGCCTAGAAGATCTCCTAGAATCTATGATCATCGTTGATTCATATTTGAGTATTGCTAAGCCACCGACAGTGCCATATTATCCAACCATGGGTAACTATATTTTCTTTATTATAATTTCCTTGCCGTTACTTTAAACATATAACCATTGTAAGGATTTTACTCTATTTTCAAACCGTGCCTCCTTACCACTCTAATTTCAGGCCAAGTAATTTTTTTTATGTTAGGATTATAGTTTGATAGGATTATGGTTTGATTAATCTTAAATTCTAATTTTGTTGATAATTGTTAGAACTTGATATGTTGAGTTGTTAATTTAGGTTAGAATATAATTTTATAATTATCCTTTAGATCTAAATCATATAACCTTCATCAATATATCTCAATACAGATTATGTTCTCCCTCACGTTGCTAGCCAACAACTTTTTAATTCTCAATATTAACACCTTTTGTTCTATAAGCATTGATTATAAGTAAGAGTTAAGGATGACCATCACCTTAGAAAGTTTTATAATGCACTAGGATACCCTAATAGTACCAAGATCTTGTCCTTATGTACCCTAGTAAGAGTTTCTACTCTATTTACAAGAACAAGGCTATTTTATAGAATCTCCATAAAGCAATTATAATACTAGTTGATCTTTGTAAGTTTGGTACCGTGTCCTAGAATTCTATAGTAATTAAGCTATACTTATAAGGTATAATTGAATGACACCGAAATATATGCTAGCATAAGTAGATGGTGTTTGCCAAGACTGCAGAATCCTAGCGGTCTTAACCCTAATTGGCCAACCATAGACTTTGACAAGAAGTTAGTATGACAACTGTGGAGACACAAACATCGGACGCGTCTTAGATTTTTAATGAATTAGAACTATTTGTACTTTTATTAATCATAATCTTACGTACTTATATTTTGGACTATCTTGACTTATGCCGCTATTATAGCCTAGTTTTGTAAGCTTATTCTTTTATCGAGCTTGTTCATGACATATGTATTATTGGAGACGCCAACTAATACATTGTCTAATTATAATCGATGTATTATGGTCTGATCAACCTTAGTGCACTTGGTTCGCTCTTCGTATGAATATTTTACATGAATTGAGATATAGTTGACTTAGCATATTAGACAAATATACTTTCCCTCTAGACATGTCAGATCATATCGTATTGGTTATATAACTATACTGATATGAGCCTGCGAATAGGAATATACCAATATAGGAGCTCAATCCACAACTAATTTAATAAATTTCTTATTGAATTCGATAATCTCCCTTGGCCTTCGTAATTGTAATCATTTATTTGACATCACTATCAATGTTTCTCGTCTCCTCTTATTTTGGAGAGATGAACACCCGTGCTTGGTATAAGTTAGAAAATGCTTAAAAATAAATATTCCTTGGATATATTATATTATTAGTCGCTTGTTTTTTTTAATATACTTTTGAAGATAGGGAGGAGTATATGGATATGCTAAAAAAAACTATTGGTACATAGTTGGATTGAAAGTTTTCGAGAATAACTGATATTAGAGGAACTTATGAAAAGTTTTTTGGAAGATAAAAAAATCTTGTGAAAAATTAAAGTTTTGATATAGTGTTTTGTTCTAAGGTGGGTAGAAGTTGTAGAAATTATAAATGTCAAATTCAAATTATTGTTAATTTTTTTTATATTGCAGGTGAAATTCTTAGACGGTGGTTAAGAAGGCAATTAAGAAACACATGATAGAGATATTTGTGTGCTTTTGCCCTTAATTTTTTTTTTGAAACAAATTTAGAATTTCTTTGAGATTATGTGAAGAAAAAAAAAACTTAATGATATAAATTTAACTATGAGGAAAAACGTATGGGGATTGAATTTAAATTTTTATAGGATAGATTTAGAAGAAAAAAAAATAATTAATTTAAAGATATAAATTTAACTGTGAGAAAAAACGTATGGAGATTGAATTTAAATTTTTATAGGATGGATTTAGAAGAAAAAAATTAATTAATTTGAGGATTCGAGTTAAAGTTTGCATTTTAAGAAATAAATTATTAATTTAGATTTTGAGAATGGAAATTTAGTTTAAAATTTGAAGACTACGAAGTTCAAAAAAATTTAAATTTAGGAATAATATTAGATTGAATGAGCTTTGATTATTTAAAATTTTAAGGATATAATGATAGATCTAATTTAGTTATTTGAATTTTAAGGCGATTATGATGTATTGAATTTAAATTTAAATTTAAATTTGAAATATTTGATGAATTTAACTTTTTTTTTGGATTTTTGTTTTCAAGGATAAACATGAATTTAAATAAAGAGTTGAGAATTTAAGATTATGATATGCTTGGAATTGTGTTTAAATTTTAAGGAGATTGTGATAACGGATTTAAATTTAGATTTGAAGTAGCTTGAAATATTTCAATTTTGTGAGATTTAAAATTTGCAGATTTTGATAATATTTGACTTGAAATTTAAATTTAAGGATTTTAATAAAATTTGAACTAGTAGAATAATAATAATTTTAAAAGTGAGAATTGGTTCTAAGTTAAATTTGAGGAGTTTAAATCTTGAAGTGGGCAAATTTTGAAGATTTAATTTTAAAATTTTAAGTTTTGAGAATAAAAAAAGTTAATTTTGAGGATCTTGTGAAGTCATAACCAATGATTTGACCCCATGATTATATATATTTTTTTTTGAGTTCAAAGTTGATAAAATTTTTATTATTGAATATATTAAATACCGAGGACAAAATTATTTTAATGTGGTAGATTGTGAGCACGTATATTTTTATATAGGATTATTTTGGTAATTAGTAATTAATTTTTTATTTAATTTAAATATTTATTTGTTAATTTATTGAACTATATACCCTTTTTGCCATGGTCTTGAGATTTTAGTACAACACTAGCCCTTACCTTCTGACCAACTTTGCATACTAGACTTAGACGAGCCAAATTAGGTTCATGGATTTAATGTCAGTCATAAATTCGCATCGCTATGCTTCGATTTTGTCGCACAACTTTTGCGGCATAAAATCTAGATATTGACAATTTAGCACTTTGTCATTCCATACGATTTTAATGCGCAACACCAACCCTTTTCATCTAACCAACTTCACATCCATGAGCCTAACTAGACCAAACATGTTCAAATTAAGGGTGTCCCATTCATTTCAATCCCTACATGCTTCATAAACATCACATGGTTCAAATCCTAGTTTAAATATCCAGTTTTTTATTTTAGGAAACTATATCTTGCATATCTTTTGTGCACATTGTTTAAATTAAAATAATTAATTATATAATAGGCCAAGGATCATTAGAATCCTATCAAACCCCCATGGAACCTTAAACACAAATCCTTTTTGGGCCAACACTATCGAATCAACCAACATCAAAAAGCCCAACCAACAAGTATATATAAACATGCAACCCTCTCCTCTACCTAGCCCTAGCCGCCTCTCCTCTCTTATGAACGACCACAACAACAGCCCCATCCCTTTTTAACATCTTCTATTCCTCCTCTCCCTTCCCCACACCTTCACGCACCCCCACGAGCAACCCAAGGCCGAACCCAAGGCCAATCTTTCACTCGAACACCCCTATATTAGGTCGGCTGCTACTGCTACTTATTGCTGCTGTAAACAGAGACCAAAACCCCTCCAAAATCCTATTTTCTTCATCTATTTGAAGTCACCTAGCACCATGTCAAGTGGCACAAAGTTTGTAGTCTATTTGGTACTCCGTTAGGCCGTAGTGGCGAAGAAGGTCCCCGCCGTAATCACGTACGCGTAAGTTTTTCAACTTCAAATCTCCTTCCTATTTTTTATGAAATAAAACTCATGTAGAACCATGTTAATGTTAGGTAGTGATTAAAAATATTTTAATGTATGTGAAACCATATTTTTATGTACAAAATTACCCCTATTTGTTGAACAATCTTGACACAGACACAGTGCATCAATACTAGTTGTAGTTCTTTGAAGGTTGTCATATTTTGACTATATAAATAATTTCTAAAATTTAATATATTATAATTAAAGAATATTTAATGTATTATTTTATTATTTAATAATTTTTTTGGATACAAATAGGGCAGATGCATGCATAAACTACGTAGCGTAGTTGCTAGGAATAACTTGTTTTCGTCTGTAGAAACTTTTTGTATGCAATGATATTGGGTTAGTTATTTTCTTATAATTATAAAATTTTTTATAAATAATAGTTTTTAATAATTAATAATTTAAAAATGTTTTGAAAATATTTAATGATTAGTAATATTCTGATGTGTAGCTATTTGCATGTGCAACCAATGTAGAATTAATAACTAAAAAATAACCTAATTTAACTAGAAAATTAGAGTCTAACTAGTGTAATAATTAATTGCTAGGTGTTCAAACTATTTTTGTGGAGAGCGCCGGACCAGACTTGTTGTGCTCGTAGCTTGGCTTGGAAGGCAAGTACACCTTGCTTAATTGTATTATTCAGTTACATTATGCCTAGTTATTATTTGTTAGTTGTGTGCACGCATCTTAGAGTAGTAGTCTTACCTAGCATATTGTGAAGGTACGTGATATTTTTTGACCTAACACTTGTTCAACATGTTCACTGGGTGAGAGAGGATGCATGGACTAGTATGTTGACTTGCCATTGATACGTGAGTTCGCTTCTTATGTTAGTAGTTGATGTTAGTTTAGTTTCTAGATTTTTATTGACGTTGTTGTATTATGCCTGTACCGCGTATACGGCTCAGATAGTACATTGGGAGGGAAGAATCTACTAGTAAGCGTATGGAATTTCTGTTTCTTACTGTGTAAATGGTATAAATGATGTACTACCGATTTCTATTGAACGCCTAGTGGGATGACTGGTTCTTCTATTTCTCCTCCCTCATGTGCCACTAGAGTTGTCTCGAGTGCATATCACGTAGATGGTTTAGTTACCCTATTTATTATTTACTGCTTTTACTTTTATGCATATCGATTTCTTGTGTACTTGTTATGTCCCTCTGAGGACCTGACACCTTTTCCAGATCCAGACAAGCACTTGTACCCGATGGACTATGGAGTTGGATATTTTGCTGACGAGGACCTTGTGGTGGAGACACATGAGTTTCCTTGAGCGTTATGGATGATAGTTGCTTAGTGTCTTGGGTGTCCTTATCTAGTTAGCTGATGCCCGGACTATTTCATTATTGTCTAGTTGTACTTCTTTCAATATTTTTTCATACTTTATTATCGTGGATTGTTCTCCACTAGACTTTACTTTTAGTGGGTTCTGAGACTTTATTTATTCATTAAGTTTCCTATTTTGTGATATTTTTGGATGAGACTAGATTATTACCTGCCTGAGATATTCTGTCTTAGTTATATTCTACAGCGTACAACGACTGGTTAGGTCCATTAAATTGGGTTCATATACTTGTTCGTACAGCTGGCATGAGTACGTATACATGGTCCTACGTATTTTGGGACTGGGGTGTGACACATGTGATTACAGGAGATAAGATCTCAGTGGACCGGAAGAAGATTTTAGCAGTGGAGTCATGGGCTACTCTGACTTCAGTGGCAGAGATCAGAAGTTTTCTAGAACTAGTAGGTTATTATTGAAGGTTTGTACATAATTTTTCCTGGATTGCAGAGCCGATCACTAGGCTGAACAGGAAGGGTATAGAGTTTATCTTGACAAAGGAGAGTCAGGCCACTTTCGAGGAGCTGAAGAGGAGGTTGATGACAGCTCCAATGTTGATGTTGCCATCAGGATCAGTTGGATTCACTATCAGGATCAGTTGGATTCACTATCTATAGTGATGCTTCAGGGAAGGATTTGGTTTTTGTCTTGCAGCAGAATGGGAAGGTGATTTCCTATGCTTCCAGGCAATTACGTCCTTATGAGAAGAATTATCCTACCCACAATTTGGAGTTGACAACAGTCATTTTTGCTTTAAAGCTGTGGAAACACTATTTGTACGGAGATCGTATGGAGATCTTCACAGACCACAAGAGCTTGAAGTATGTGTTTACCCAGAAAGAGCTAAATATGAGACAACTGCGATGGTTAGAGTTGATGAAGGACTTTGACATATCATTGCAGTACCATTTAGGGAAGGCCAACGTAGTCGCTGATGCCTTGAGTAGGTTTCTTGGCTATTTGCTTGACTACAAACAAATATTTATTGGCCGATCTTGAGAGCTTGGGTATTGAGGTGCTAGTACCTGGTGTCGAGATGCAGACGTGGGGATTGCAGTTAAGTCAGAGTTGATAGACAGGATTCGAGCAATACAGTATGACAATGAGTCTCGAAGGAGATCAGAGCACAGGTTCGGATGGGATTATCCGAGGACTTCACTATTACTGAGGATGGTTCACTACGACATGGTACCTGATTATGTGTGCCAAGTGGGACGTTGCGCGAGAAGGTTCTTCAGGAGGCGCATCATTCACAGTACTCTGTACATCTAGGTGCCAAAAAGATGTATAAAGATCTGAGAGAGCATGTATGGTGGTATGGTATGAATAGGGAGGTGGCGCACTTTGTATCCAGATGTTTAGTGTAATAGCAGGTAAAGGTAGATAGACAGAGAGACAGAGGCCAGGTGGTTTACTTCAGCCTTTACCCATTCCAGAGTAGAAATGGGAGTATGTTACTATGGATTTTATTTCGGGGCTTCTGTATTCTCCAGGAGGTAAAGACGCGACTTGGGTCATCATAGACAGGTTGACCAAATTATCCTACTTCTTGCCATTCAAAGTGGGTACATCTACGGAGAAGCTAGCAAAGATGTATGTGCGACATATTATCAGATTTTACGGAGTTCCTGTGAGCATCATCTCGGATCGGGATAGTCGCTTTACATCCCACTTCTGGAGGAGTTTGCAGGCTAGCTTGGGCACCCAGCTCAAGTTTAGTACCGCATATCACCCTCACACAGACGGGTAGTCGGAGAGGACTATTCAGACTCTCGAGGATATACTTCACACTTGTGTTTTGATTTCAAAGGCTCTTGGGAGGATCATCTTCAGCTAGTAAAGTTTTCTTACAATAATAGTCACCAGGCCAGTATCGAGATATCACTGTTCGAGGCTTTATATGGATGGATATGTCGCACTCCTCTATCTTGGGATGGCATTGGTGAGAGAGTCTTGTTGGGACTGGAGATAATTGTGGATGCAGTTGAGAAGGTAAAGCTCATCAGGGATAGACTTCGGGTGGCGCAGGACAGACAGCGACATTGGACCGATAGCCACCAGAGACCTTTAGAATTTGATTTATTTATTTTGTTTGTATTGCTTGCGATTTTTTTGTTTTAGGTTGAGTGTTAAGGCTATATTTTGTTCTTGGTTGGCGATCTGGTATTCTTGCGAATTTCTCTAATACGGGGCACTATTCGCTTGGGTAGAGGCGAGAAGCTTAGTCTGCAGTACATTGAACCCTTCAGTATTCTTGTGAGGGTCGGTGCAGTGACCTGTAGACTAGACTTACCACCTGCACTAGAGGGAGTGCATGATGTGTTCCATGTGTCACAACTGAGATGGTACGTGGCAGATCCTAGTCATGTATTGGATCACTCGAAGATCGAGGTGGGTCCAACTCTCAGCTACCTAGAGCAGCCAGTGGAGATTCTGGATCGCAGGAAGAAGGTACTGCAGAATCAGACAATTTTTTTGGTACGTGACGCATGGAGGAATCACTATCCGGGAGAGTGTACCTAGGAGAGGGAAGCCAAGATGCGCGAGCGTTACCCTTATCTCTTTGAGCTATGAGGTATCATTCTTTCTTGCTTGCTGTGATTGCTTGTTGTAGTGTTAGTTCTTCCTTAAATTTTGAGGACAAAATATTTCTAAGGAGGGTAGACTTGTCACTACCACATTTATAGATGAGAATATTTTGGTTATTTAGCATATTTATTATTTAGTAATTTAAATATTTATATTATGTGCTACTAATTATTATATTGAGTTGTGTTATTTAATTATTTGTTAGTGGGCTAGCCTATGTTTATTTAGACTTGTCATTAGTGGACCCATTGGATTGTCATGACATATTGAGCTTAATATTAGACTAAGCCTATTAGACCCTTTCCCTTAATTAATTAAGGAGATTAGATCAATTTACATTAGATTAGAGACTTTCCAATTTAGCCATTCCTAATTATTTCTCATAAATTACTAGTAGGAGTACATTGGGAAATTAATATTGCTTGGGCAAGGGAAAAGAGGGGGCCGGCCACCTATAGGGGGGTTATCACTCTCTCTCCTCTTCATTTTATTCATTCTAGATCCCCAATTTAGTTCATCCCCAATTCACTTCATCCCTCCATCAAATTCAACCCAATTCACTCTCATTCTCTCTCAATTTCATCATCTAAGAAGCATTGGACCTTAGATTTTAAGGAGCACTTGAAGGAGGAGGAATTGACAAGGAGAATTATGTTCTAATTGTGTCCCTTGAGTATTTCATTGAGAATCCATCTTCCAATAGATAAATTCTGAATTCACCCCTTAATTTGGACTCTAATTCATGCATTTAACCATTAGAAATTATCCCTTGGCTTAGGGCTACCCATAGGACCAAGAACTATGTTCATATAACTTGTATTGTGGAATCTATATGGTAATTTATGTCCAATTAGGGGGAATTATGAGATTGACACATCACATGTGTTTCATGAGAGCAATTAGATCTAATTAGACTTAGATCGGGGTTATGAGACTAGATACGTATCCATAATTGGACACGAGTAGAGCGCATCATAGTAATTTATAATACGGTGTGATACATGGCTCATTTTTGGGGGATTTGTGTAAATGCTCTTTAATTCCAATCGTAATAAGTTGTATTAGTTATGAAATAGTGTATTTGATATTTAGGAATATTTATGTTGGTGTATTATGAGTTTTGACTCTTATTTGGGTACATATCATAGAGTATCCTATATGTGCATACCAAGTGTTTGTTATTTGGTGTGTGTTTACATTTATATTAAGTGCTAGATTGATATATAAGTGTATATATAATTATATATAAGGGTGTATATATATATATATATATATATATATATATATATATATATATATATATATATATATATATATATATATATATATATACGTATGAGTATATAACTATACATATATTTATGATTGTGGGTGTAGTGAGATGCAAGGTACCAAAGGGGAACGGGATTGATCAAAGCAATAGCAATAACTAATTAGGGTGGCCTTAAGTGGAAGTTGCCATGAGGAGAAGTAGTAACAATAGCTATCGCAAGGAGGAGCTCAGGTAATTCCAGGTTCTGTACAGTTTAGAGAGTTGGGGGTATAAAGAAATCTATCAAGAAACCTGCAGGTAATGTAGGGCTCAGACACTAGGGTGCAGTATCAGTGAACTAATATTAGTAAGTAGTAGGAGGTGGGTTGTGTAGGTTTAAGTTGGCCATGGGCAGGAGCTGATACTATGTATCAGAGGGTGAGCTACATTACATTTAAGTGTTAAGGTGGGTAGAGCAGTGAGGGGTGAAGTTAGGCACAACTATGTTCAAACTTTAGAGTAGTATAATAACCTTACTGCTAGTAGCAGCAACTGCTTGCACAAGTAATGTAGTGCAGCAGTGGTAGTTGTCGTGGATAGCAAGCTCAGTGCCAGGCAATAGTCTAGTATGCCAATTTAGAAGGTTCAATGATAGTGAATAGGACTGTGCATCATGTATCTAAGAATATAACAGAGTGTATCAGTATTCAAAGTGTAGTGGAGGTTTGGGAAGTGCTAACTAGCCGGTGGATAGAAATATGAAGAGAGCAGCAGCAACTATAGATGCTATCGGTATGCTGATGTGTATGTGTGGCTCGAGCATGTACAGTCAAGTTTGAGTAAAGTAAGAGGGGAGTTCCTGTGATTAGATGTGCTCGAGTAGAGGATACCAGGTCTATTTCAGACCTGGGTAAGAGCAACAAACAACAAGCAGTATCATTAAGGGGGGAAATTGTGTTCAGCAGTGGTGTTGGGGTGAGGTAATTAGAGTGTGGAGTGTCAGTTAAGGTTTTATGCAGTTAAGAATTTGAGTGATACTTGAATGTATCAGTGGTATCAGTAGTGAGTACTGTGGTATGGGTATTTGATATCTAGTTGAGCATATGGGGTTGAGTGCCATTGTTAGATGGTAAGTACTAGCACATAAATGTGTATTATCAATATCTATAGATGTATATATATAGATATACTAGTACATGAGTTGTATAGATATCAAGTATCATAAGTTAGTCATGTTACTAAGGTAATAGTATTAGATCATAAGTAAGGTATTATCATAACTTAAAGTACTAGTATATATATAGGTCATATATATTAATATTAGCTAGTAACCTAGTATTAGCTATATGTACCTTAAGTAGTATCAAGATAATGACTTTTATGATCTAGAAAACCTAGATAACTAAGGTATTGACCTAGTTTAGCTAGAGTAACCTAGTTGGCCTAAAAAATCATTTTAGTGCATTTTTGCCTCATTTCTTATTTTATTACACCAAGTAACATGTTATTCCTATTTAGGTGTGTGTGATACCATCTCGGATACCGAGATACATTATTTGCTCAGGACAACAGGAGAGTACATTCTCTGATAGTTTCCTTATTTGATAGCCTCTATGTTTCAAGTATTTAGTATTAAGATATTAGATTCTTAACACGATGGTTTCACAGATTGGTATACATGGATCTTGGTCATGAGATATTATTGTCGTGGTTAATCAATGATCGCCGTATCGTGCTTCATGATTACTCAGTGATTACCATGATATCTTAGTGATTATATAGACCGTGATTATAGTGCATGATATTATAGGCCGTACAGTATGATATACGTGTTATAACGTGTCTTGATTTAGATCTGTGTACTAGTCGGGAGTTAGAGAAATATTAGTGGATATGTGAAATATTAATGGATATGTGATCATAATATAATATAGTGTAGCCTGTGATAGCTAGCAGATTAGGTAACTCA
This sequence comes from Iris macrosiphon, assembly GCA_036927795.1. Taxonomy (NCBI): domain Eukaryota; kingdom Viridiplantae; phylum Streptophyta; class Magnoliopsida; order Asparagales; family Iridaceae; genus Iris; species Iris macrosiphon. Next base: position 52,035,986 of record JAYESA010000018.1, read on the forward strand.
CGCATGATCATGCTAGCTCACCTTTTATTTATAGCCCGTCTTAGGCCCAAGCCGATTATATTATCTTACTAATATTTTAAGACACATTTATATACATTGTTCCTTTATTCTAGTTCATTACATTATTGTTCCTTACCATATTATTCTTAGTTTTTGCTATTATTTACCATGATGCTCCTTCTCGTGATATAAGCTAGTTCAGTTACTTCTATAATTTATTTTTTATTGCTATTGCTGTTTCATAGTTTCTGTCAATTATTGGAACTATTATTTGGGTTGTACTTCGCTCCAATCCCGACTAGATATATTTTTCAGGTGATTCATTAGAGAACTGGTATCTTATGCACTATGGGCCACAGGATGGCGAGCAGTTGAGTTATCACCCATAGAGCCTGTTGAGTTAGTACCAGCAGTCGATGAGACATAGTTAGTTTATTCATGATATTATATATGTCAGTTAGAATTTGGTATTTTATTATTATTTGATGTCTTGTGTGGAGATTAGACTTGGACTTGTTATGTATTTGTGACTTTATTCTTTTCTTCTATTCTGTATCGTGCCATATCATCCTCTAGTTTGTTATTGTGATTGAGTATTGATTATCATTATCATATTATTATATTATCCTCCATTGGAGTTAAGATCGCATGACAGGTACATTATGTATATATGTCACGCCCAGTACCAGAATACGAAGACGGACATGACCAGCTATCCCGTACAAGGTGCTATACGTCGTACGACAGTTACGACTGTATAAGACAAGGGGTGCATGCTACAATCAAGTCTCATAGGGTCAAGAACTTCTATGTCTTAAATATTCAAATAAGAAACAGTAAGCATAGAGCATATATGATAAAGTAATAATGCATCCCAAACGCTTTCTCAAAATATTCTGGAGACCAGCTGTACAAAAAAAGGAGCTGGAAGAGTAACAAAAGTATAAGACAGTGATCAATATTAGTTTGATTTAATACAATCATGTAAGGAGACTAATATCCAGACGAGACCGCTAACAAGTGCCGGTGGCTAAACGCCCAAATGAAGTAAATGTTCAATGATGACCAGGGAAGAAGAAAACTCACTTGCTATCCCTTGCGACCATGTTCCTGGTACGCGCCATGAGTTAGGGAAAGGTATACTGGATCCTTGGGTGCTAGCTCGAATCCTGGCCATGCAAAACCAATGGGGTTAGACCCCAAATAGCAATTACCACAAAGGAAGCACAAAATGGATAAACAAAAACCTAAGGAAAATATATAATAATACATAGGTTCAATGTCTTAACTTAGGTCCATGGCATATTCTAGCACAAAGTTCCAACCCTACAACCAAACAAGGACAAAGGTTGAACCATCACACTATGATAGTACATTTTCCTAGGCTACCAACCGAATAATACAATCACAACCAAGTCTATTTTCTTATATTGGCCTGCCAATCATTTGTATGGCTTGCTATTTTTATGGAGTATGAGGTTATCTCAGACATAATGTATAATAGGTATCCTCAGGTCATGCCAGTGTCAAACATGAGCTAAAAGAACTAATAGATGAATAAAACAGGTATTCACGAGATGCACCAGTTTTTCGTAATGACACTGTGTACCGGTTCCAGTGTTCCAATAGTAAAATAGTAACTCGGCATAATATATCATGCCCCAGTCCCAAAATATACGGGACTAGGCCACGTGGCAATAGCCAGCTGACATGTCTCCGAGGATATCCCAATTTAATGGATCCACGAAGAGTGCTACGCTATCCTAAAATACTAATATGTCCAATATCGGTCAATAACAGGTAACCTAATCTCATCCACAATATAAAGAGCAAGAAGTACTAAATAAACTGCTGGATGAATAAATACCAGTCTCAAGATATCATAGTACAACCAATAATGTCAGGTGGGAACAAACCCACTACTATGATGAAATAAAGTACTAAAATGATAGATAAAAGATAATGACTAGGGCATCGGCTGACTGGATAATGATGCACCCAATCTAGGCAGAAGATCTACCAAGTGATCACGGAAACTTTGACGGTAGAACCTCTAGCTCCTCTACGGTAGCGAATCTTGTCTCCTGTCCGGGGCCGTACACTGTGGGGTAGTAAGCCTCGTCCAAATCTGGAAGGGAACCAGGTCCTCCGAGGGACGTAACAAGATACATAGAGATATGCCATATATAAATACTGAATAAAATAAATACAATAAAGGGTGTGCTAGCCATCTAAGTAAATGCAATGTGAGGACAACTGTGAGTATATAGGAAGGTATAGGCTAGACATATGCTGACATAATTCACCAGTCGTGGCAACCGGCACGTATATGCCACACATGCCCCCTATAACACGGGCGCAGGAATACAATAACGTCCGACGTTCTATAGAGTGTGGTATCTGCAATATCACCAAGTAACGTCCAACACTCTACAGAACGTGGTATCTGTAATATATATATATACGTCCGTATAACTCCGTCGAGTGCGGTGTCTGTATAAAGGAGTGGGGTGTCCCATATGCCTACTAGTCGTCCTCCCCGCCCAACGTAGATATACAAGTCAAATAATCGACGCACATACCCCCTTATCTAAATGCCAAGTCTCTATACTGAAATAATCCTGAATTGCTTGCTAACCGTGATGCATGTCACACGTGGCGATAGCTAGTCGAATACGCGAACTCGCATCCCAACATACGATTTGTCACTATGAATACGTGTAAAAGTATCAGGTCTTGAAAGATAACAGGGTATCATCCAATAAGGTGAGTCTGCTAATGACTAAGTCAATGTATACTAATCCTCGACGTATCCGTCGAGTGCACCCGAGACAATCTCGGACGTGCACAGTTGTATAAAGCAAAACAACAAGCATACAATACAATATTTGCATAATTTAAATTAGATAGTAAATATGGCAAGGTATCTCGCCTGAGTCTTCAAGAGGTGAATGCCAAAAGCTGGCTCCTGTAGCGTCTCCTGGCTGATCCAAAGACCCTAGACATAAAATATAACACAATAATACAGACATCAGATATTACGCATTAACTACATACGATTAAGACGCTATTCTTGAATACTGTCGCGAGTTTACTGTTGCTTGAGTACAGCGTCACGTGTGCACGTAGCTCGGGTGTACACCTATTCTGTCTTCGGTTAACATGTGTCTCGAGGCAATAATTATCTAGTCACGGGTTGTCCATAATTTTTGTTCTGTGCGGACACGTCTCTATTTTCCATGTTTGAACATACTAGGATTTATATCCAGGTGTTTCTATCGAATTACCTGTCCTTGGTAACTGGTCACTAATTTAGACCAATGATTTATTAATTAATATCAATAAATATCAATTTCCATACATTCATTTCTAACTAGTTTAAACACTAGAGATACGGTTCATGTGCGACACGACGACACGAAGGAGAACTATAGGACACACGAGTGAAGGGTTAAATGACGAGTACCTGATCGGCCGAGAGAGGGGGTCCGCTCACTGGTCGGCTGTTTCCTCCGACGAGGGTGGCTCCGGTCGACGTGGACGTATCCGACCTGATGTGTACAGCAGTGGCGAGGTTTGCAGTCGCGGATACAGCGACTGGGCGCGGCTGCAGCGGCTGGACCGGCGTCGGGGTGATGGTCCAGTCGTGGGGGTTGGTCGGGGTTGGCCTTGCGGGTGGTTCGACGGTGCTGGAGGGTGGTGGGGAGCAGTCAGGATCGGGACAGCGGAGTCAGGCGCCGGGCGGAGTCAGGCGGCGTCAGGCGGCATCAGGCGACATCAGGCAGAGTCAGTCGGCGTGGGGGCTATGGTTTTGGCAGTCGGGGAGGGTTCAGTCCGGCAGGGGTAGTCGGGGATGGTAGGGATTCGGCTAAGGTTAAGCAAGGAGGGTGAAGGTGTTAGGGTTTCAATAATAATAGGAAGAGTTATTTATATATGTGTTTATGGCCTGGGACCTCGTTCCTTGGGCTTGTCTGGGATCCTTGCGGTGGGGTCTGGTCCTCATGATAGGTATACAGGGCTCAGTTATGACCTATTTCGGGGTGATCTCGACGTCAATTTAATTTAGATTACAAACAAGTTCATTAGGCATTAGGGGAAGGTCGAGTTTAAATGAAATAATACTTAGACATTCTCAATGACCGTTGTGCAACTAGATTTAAGCATCTTAAGTATCATGTTGGGAATCTAACAGTTGCACAAAGTACAGGTGGGTGGTCTAGCTTGTTTAGGGGATGAGTACCTAATTGATTTGGGGGGTGCCAACTAGTATAGTGCTCCAAACGTCAAGGCAAACTTAAGGTGTATTAAGTTACAATATTGTTGTACATTAAATCTAATTGCATCCAATTAAAGCCTAGTCTCATAATTTAATCAAAATAGCTCTGATTTGGTCGAGGGGGTTTATAACCTACCCTTCTTAGAGCATTTTGTCCATGAAATTAAAACATACGCATGGTATGAACTACTGACTGAAATTAAAATGCTAAAGCGTACCTATTCCTTCGAAGAGATGGGGATAGTGCTGTCTAATATCCTCCTCGTGTTCCCAAGTCGACTTGCCTGGTGCATGATGTCTCCATGCGACGCGAACTAAGGGAATAGTCTCTCCTCGCAGTACTTTCTTACTCATGTCCAGAATCTCAACAGGCTCCTCTTGGTATGATAAGCTCGGCCCAACTGTGATCTCTGAATGGTCAAGTACATGACTAGGATCCGGTATGTACCTCCTCAGCTGAGATACATGGAAGACATCATGAACTCCTTCCAAGGTCTGCGGCAAGGCTAATCTGTAAACAACCTCTCCGACGCATTCTAACACATCGAATGGCCCGATGTACCTCGGACTCAGCTTCCCTTTGCCTCCGAATCTCATAGTCCCTCGAGTAGGCGAGATCTTTAGAAATACGTGATCTCCAACCTGAAACTCTAAGGGTCGACGATGTGCATTCACCCAATGCTTCTGTCTATCTTGTGCTGCTCGAAGGTGCCCTGGGATCTTTTTTACCTTTTCTACTGTGTGAACAACCAACTCTGGTCCGAGAATCTGTCGCTCGACTATATCACTCCAGCATACTGGAGAACGACATTTTCTTCCATACAACGCTTCATAGGGAGCCATCTGGATGCTCGCTTGATAGCTATTGTTGTAGAAAAACTCGACCAGATGCAAATGGTCCTTCCATGATCCTCCGAAGTCAAGTATGTACGCTCTCAACATGTCTTCTAATGTCTGAATGGTGCGCTCTGACTGGTTATCTGTCTGTGGGTGATATGATGTGGTAAACTTCAGGCGAGTACCAAGACTCTCCTGTATACTACGCCAAAAGTAAGACGTAAACCTTGTATCCTTGTCAGACACGATGCTAACTGGCACTCCATGTAGGCGCACAATCTCCCTCATGTACATATCTGCTAAGGCCTCCGTCGATTGTCCAACTCTGAAGGGTAAAAAGTGTACGGACTTGGTGAGTCTATCCACAATTACCCATACTACGTTGCACCCAATAGGACTCCTCGGAAAGCCCGTAACAAAGTCCATAGTGATCTGCTCCCATTTCCACTCCGGTATAGGTAGCAGTTGAAGCAATCCTGCAGATCTCTGATGCTCAGCCTGGACTTGCTGATACACCAGGCACTTGGCCACAAAGCGTGCTATCTTCCTCTTTATTCTGTGCCACCAGTAGTACTGTCTCAAGTTCCTGTACATCTTTGTGCCTCCTGGATGAATAGAATAGGTTAAGCTGTGTGCCTCTGTCATCAACTCCTGACAAAGTTCTCCATTTAGAACATAGAGACGATCTCCACATCTCAAAGTTCTGTCTTCATGTATACGTAGTCCTGTCCGTATTCCAGCCTCTGTCCTTTGTCTAAGCCTCTGAAATCTGGCGTCTGTCGAAAAAACAGCCTTGATTCTCTCCACTAATATCGATTGCAACTGAAAACTCGACAACTGTTCATCTACTCCGGGCATAACGACCTCTATACCCATCTGCTCTAGCTCTCTCAATATATGTTGTTGGGTGGTCATGAAGAATACCATGGGTCTTCTGCTCAACGCGTCAGCTACTACGTTGGCCTTTCTCGGATGGTACTGTAGCTCGATCTCGAATTCTGTCATCACCTTGAGCCAACGTCTCTGCCTCTGATTAAGGTCCTTCTGGGTGTAGACATACTTTAGGCTCTTATGATCAGTAAATATCTCCACTCTTTCTCCATATAAAAAGTGCCTCCAAAGTTTCAAAGCAAAAATCACCGTGGCAAGCTCCAAGTCGTGGGTAGGATAGTTCTTCTCATGTGTCCTCAACTGTCTAGAAGCATAAGCTACAACCTTTCCATGTTGCATCAAGACACATCCTAATCCTTTTCCGGATACATCGCTATAGATCACGAATCCTCCGGGTCCAGATGGTATGGTCTAGATAGGTGCAGTAGTCAAACGCTTCTTCAGCTCGTCGAATGCCTTCTGACACTCCTCTGTCCAGGTAAACTCCTGCTCCTTACAGGTCAAGCGGGTCATTGGCTCTACAATCTTCGTGAAGTTTTCTACGAACCTTTGGTAATATCCGACAAGTCCTAGGAAACTCCTTACCTCTGAGACATTGGTAGGGGTTGGCCATGTCTCTGCTGATGAAATCTTCGCCGGATCTACTGAAATGCCATTTCCTGAGATAACATGTCCAAGGAAAGCGACACGATCCAGAAGAAACTCATATTTGCTCAGCTTGGCATAAAGCCTCTCTCTCCTTAGTGTCTCTAACACTAGTCTCAGATGCTCTTCGTGCTCCTCGTAGCTCTTCGAATACACCAAAATGTCGTCGATGAAGACTACCACGAACTGGTCTAATTATTGGTGGAATACTCTGTTAATCAAGTTCATAAATATAGCTAGCGCATTCGTCAGTCCAAAAGGCATCACTAAGAACTCGTAGTGACCATAACGAGTCCTGAATGCTGTCATCTGAATGTCTTCTATTCGCACCTTTACCTGATGATAACCCAACCTCAAGTCGATCTTTGTGAACACCACGGCTCCTGTCAGCTGGTCGAATAAATCATCGATTCGCGGCAGGGGGTACTTGTTCTTGATAGTCAGAGCATTAAGGGCTCTGTAATTAATGTACATGCGTACCGTTCCATCCTTCTTAGGTACAAACAGCACTGGTGCTCCCCATGGTGATGCACTAGGACGGATAAATTTCTTGCTCTGTAAATCTTCTAATTGTAGCTTCAGCTCATCTAACTCCTTCTTCGCCAATCGGTACATATTAGAAGATACCGGTGCTGCTCTGGGTACTAGCTCGATGGTAAACTCCATGTCTCTATCTGGCGGTAAGCCTGGCAGTTCTTTGGGGAATACATCCTCAAATTCTGTAACTATTAGCGGGGGTACAATCTCCATAGCCATACAAGTTCCCGCTATCTGTCCTACCCCTTGTTCAACGGTCCCTCGTATGTACTCGAACTCCAGTTGATCTGGTGGTCTAAAAGTGATGCTACCCTTTCGGCAGTTCAGTACGGCGTTATACTGGCTTAACCAGTCCATGCCTAACACAACATCAAAGTACGGCATAGGCAATACCAAGAATCGCGCTCTCATCTCTCTACCACATACAACTACCGAGCACGTTCTGATAGTGCTGGTAACCGGCATGATACCTCCTCCGGTAAGGATCTTCCAACTCTTAGGTAAGGGGGAGGTCGCTACTCTATGCATTGCTATGAATCTATAAGATATAAATGACAATGTAGCTCAAGAATCAAATAATGCAGTTGCAGGTAATGATACAACTAAAATGGTACCTGTGATTGCTTCTCCTTCGGTTTCCTCCTCAGTAGCTGCTAATGCAAAGGCCTATCCCTATCTTTGTCCTCCGGTCTGCTGTCGGGCTCACTCAAATTGTGCCTGCTGTGGGGCCAAGGGTGGTCCCCTCTGAAATCCTCCAGGTGCTGGTGGACGTTGTCCTTCTGGCGGGGGTAGTATCCTCGGAACTGGTGTTGTTGGCCTCTGTCCTGTCTGTAGTGCTACCTCTCTGTGCTGCGGGCAATCTCTGGCAAGGTGCTGACCTGATCCATATATCATGCATAAACCCAACTTCTTTTGACAATCTTTAATGACGTGGCCCTTCTTGCCACAATGGTGACAGGTTGGGAGTTTCTTCGGCTGGTATGGTGCTGCCCTCTGCTGTGTCTGTACTCCGGGACATCGGATCGGTCCTCCTACTCCGAGCTGGGCTCTGGCCGGTATAGTCGTGCTAGAACGTCTAGCTCCTCTGACGATGGCTTCCTGGATTCTTGCCTCTGCAAGAACCTCTTCATAAGAAATCCTCGCATGTGTAGTGGTATACCTCTGTAGCTCAAAATTGAGACCGTGATGAAATCTCTAGGCTTTCTTAAGATCATTGGGTATCGGGATGGCACCAAATCTGCTAAGGCGGCTGAACTCCGCGTCATAGGCGTCAACAGTCATATTTTCCTGTTCTAGATGTAGGAACTGGGAGTATAGGGCATTTCTGACTGTAGCTGGAAAATACTTTGCATTGAAGTATTATAGGAACTGTTCCCAAGTCTGGTTCTTGCCTACACTGCGCTCAATGGAATCCCACCAATGATGGGCATTACCTTTCAGTTGGGCCCTCACTGCGGTCATCTAAAGTTCGGGGTGCAGTTGTGAAGCCTCTAGTAACATCTCCGTGTTGGCGACCCAATCAGAGATCTGCTCGGCAGTCTCATTGCCTGAAAAAGTATTTGGTCCCATCTGTCACGCCCCAGTCCCAAAAATACGTAGGACTAGGACACGTAAGCATGCCAGCCGCATGGATATGGCAACTCCAATATATGGAAACCAAATCCATACGTACGCTGTAATATGAATATCAAATCCACAAGTGGTATAAAATATAATACAAGTCACAAGGTAAAATCTAAATCTCATCCACCAAAATCATATAGAAATAAATAACCAGTATCTATGAAACTAGATCTCAATAAGAAGTATCTAAGGATGATAGTTGGATGGAAATAAATCCACTACCAATTCGAATGTAAGAGCAAATACAATATGAGTACAACACAATAAACACAATATAAGAATACCAGCTATCAATCACGGACTCGAAGAGAAGACATCCTCGGATCACATGTAACCATTCAAATCTGTGCTCCTGCAAATACTTAAGAACAGATACACCTGGCAGAGGACCAGGTCCTCAGAGGGACGTAACAAGATACAAAAAATACGAGCCAATTTTAATACAGTAAACATGCATCATATTTGAAAATAGATAAGTACGCTGTATAGGACAATCTATATGAATGCAAATGAGGACAACTTTTCGACGTATGGGCAAGGGTAGGCTACTCGATCTACCTCACAACTCACACACACGTCAATGGACATCAGAAATCGACATACCGCGGGGGTAGCGAACAGCGAGACTCCTGAAATCGACATACCGCGGGGGTAGCGACCAGCGCGACACACGCCCGTAGTGCGAGCTATATACTACGGTTTACCAGAGTGGTTAAAAGCCCATACGCCTAATGATTGTCCTCTCATGATACTAAGTGCCATGTGTGTGTCAACATATCTAATATATAGTAATGACTGAAAGAAAACTACACATGCAATGAATAAACAGAAATACAATAAATATATAGAAATATACTAAGCATATAAAATACTGTAAGCAATTTGATAAGGTATCTTGCCTGGGGTCCTGCTGCTGGTATGAATCAGAGTCCAAGTCACAGTCCAAATAGCCTATGTATTACAAATTTATCACGTCAAAAGATAATTTATTTTAATTTATTTAATTCGGGAATAATTATTCTAAAATCCTATTTTAATCTTATTATTCTGATTTTTTTGTTAATTCCTAAATTTTGTCCAAAAAAACTGAATTTTATCAACTCGAGACTCATGGCACGCAAATCGAGGCAATCTGTTGACCGAAAAGTCAATCGACACAAAATCAACTTTCATGCATGATTTCCTGTAGATTTCAGTGTCAAAAATATGCTGGAATTTACGGCTCGTCCGAATTCAAATTCGTTTGGAAATTATGGCACATATAAATTTTGTATTGTGCACCGATGGTTAAATTCTAACCTAGAAGTTCTATAGAATTAACAGTATGTAAATACTTCAAATTAAATTCTTAGAAAAATACATGTCGATGATCTCGACATTATATTTCTGAAACTTTAAACGGTTCGTGATTCTGATTCCGGATTCTCCCGAAATTGCAAAAACATCGAAACACGTCTATTTTCGGACATGCTGTGCCCTACGAATTTTCCAGAATTTAATACTAATAATTTCGAAAAACAATTTATATAATCAGAAAGCTATCCTCAATATCTTTCTAACGCAAGAAACTAGGCCTCGTTTGGAGTCCGGAGCTATGCGCAATGGCTTCTGGAAGATGAAGGAACCCTAGATGACAATTCTCCAAAATCTCTCTCTCTAAATAATGGGATAATTAAGGTTATCATATTATATATATATAGAGATGTACCTACGGCTGAATGGATATCTATAGGCTGACACGTGTCAGAATCTGATTAGATGGTTTTATTTATATTATTTATTTTTGATTTGCCTTTATCAAAACATTATTTAAGTCATTTTAAATCTAAATAACTCCAAACAAATATTAAAAATAATCATAAAAATCTGGAAAAATTACATAAAAGATATTTTGAATCCAGAAACCCTAGAAAAATACTTGGGATAATTTTATGTTCATAGATTTTCTACTATAATTAGGAGAAGCTCTAAACATTAGTTTTACCCATATAACTAAAAATAAATACTAAAATTATTCCAAAAATTCTAAAATAATTCCAAAAAATATATAATAATATTATAAATCCTAGAAAATATTGTGGGTCCATTCTATATTCCTGGGATTGCACAATAAATTCTACAAGTCCTAAAAATTAGTTATTAGCCTAATTACTCCCAATAAATACTAAAAATACTCAAAAAATTTCCCAAACAATTCTACAAAATTTATTTGACTATTTAGAACCTAAAATAAAATTTTGGAATATTTTTAATTAATTTTGAACATAAAATAAATTCTTCAAAGTCCTAGAAAATTAGTGTTACTAGTTTTTAATTAACTAAAAATTATGAAAAAATCTCAATAATCTAAAATAGCCTAAAAATAATTCTAAATAAATATTTATATAAGTAAATATACTAAAAAAATTTATTTTCTAATTAACTAAGAGAATACTCTAAATAAATTCAACATCTATAATAAATATAATAATATAAAATATACACAAAATACCTATTTTGGGTGAGAGAGTTTACAATCTACCCAACTTAAAACAATTTCGTCCTCAAAATTAAAATAAGGCATAATTTGTTAAATCCTTCACATTCGTACATAAGGTACGTCAATCGCAATCTCTTCCAAAAATTTAAATAACAAAATCTATTCAAATCTATCACGATCATTTCAAAATTAAGATAATCATTGTTCAAATCAAAATTCAACCTATTGTAATCTCTTCTCACTTTTCCAAATCATCAATATCCAAATTTAAATTGAATCCATATAATATCTTCAAGATTTAAATAACTCATATCAAATTTTACCTCACGATCTCCAACTATCATAATCTCCTCTAGAAGTAATTCGAGTCCAATATTATTCATATTTTCACTTATAATTTTTTTTTTGTATTCTTCAACTTTTTAAATTCCATTCACATCCTCAATATTTCAAAGAGGTAGTCCAACCATCAAATTTTAATTCTTAATTTAAATCATCAAATTAAAAAATAATTTAAATGCAGTCCACCAATGTTCAAGTCTGAAATTATATATTTATCCTTCAAATTCAAATTGATGATTTTACTTTCAATACTCAAAAATTTAAATTATGTACTTAAGGTATAAATATTGGGTCCTCAATATCAAGATTTTTAAAATTCATTAATCCTCATCATCTTAGTTATTCTTCTAAAATTCTCAAAATTAAATGGCTTGAACCTCTCCCAATCTAATCTTACTCGATCACAATCTAAAAGAAATTCCTCTCGAGTTGCCAATGCACTGCTACCGAACTTAGAATTTACCCATCTATCACAGAAGGCTATATACTTTAAGAAAAATATTCATTAATTTATTTACTCATGTCATTCAATCCTCAAAACTTCAACGCCAATTATATCATATATGATATATCCTTAATTACGAAAGAATAATCCTCAAGTATGTGATCGGCCTATGGGGTATATCTAGTACTCTCTATGTATCAAACTTATACCAAGCACGAGGTTTCGTCTTTCCGAAATAAGGGAAGACGGAGATCAATAATAAAGAGTTCAAGGGCGAGGTAATAGAATAGAAGTATCGGGATCAAGGCGTTTAAAGAATTCAAATAGGAATTGTCAAAGTAGTTGTGGATTGAAGTCCTATTTTGGTAATGCCTATCCACATGCTCGCATCGGTACAGTTATGTAACAGATACGATATGCTTAGACATATCTAGAGGGCAAGTTCATTCATCTACTAATCACTAGATATCTCAATCCACGTAAAGTAGTTATACGAAGGGCGAACCACGCGCACTATGGTTGATCAGACCATAGTACACTGATTCTGAAATGTATTAATGTATGCATCCACTAATACATATATAGTGAACATGCTTGATGAAAGAATAAGCTTGCAAAACTAGGCTATAATAGCGGCCTAAGTCAAGGTGGTACAACAATTATAGGTACGCTAGATGATGATGAAAGGAGGTACAAGTCAATTCAAGTTCACAAAAAAAAAAAAAAATAGACTAAGCAATAATAATAAAGACTCTACAAATCTCCATAGTTATCATACAACCTCCTTGTCTATGTCGCTAGTCGACCAAATATGGGCAAGGACCTCTAACTTCTATTGTCTGAATAACCACTGTCGTCTTATGCTAGTATACAATTAATGTTGTTCAATCACACTTCAATAATAGGTCAAAAGACTATGTGATACTAGGTTGTGAGGTATACTACCCAACTTAAAACAATAAACTAATACTGTGACAGTCTTAAGGGTACCGTAGAAGCTCCTGTTAAGGTCTTCGAGAAGGGGTCTTGGTACTTGTTAGGGTATCCTCTTATATTACATAGGTCATGGTCGTCTTAACTCTTAGTCATAGTGCAAGTGTCAATAGTAAGAATGGGACAGTTACTGGCCTCAAGGGAAAGGGAATATAACTCGTATTGAGGTGTGGTACAAGTTACGCAATTTAAAACTAAGGGATAAGCACCAGGTCTCAATCTACAAGAATAACTTAACTATCAAGTTCTAACTACTAAGCACACAATTTCAAAATTCAAGATTACAACTATAATCCTAGCAAACTATGTGTCCTTAACAAAGAAATAAATTACTTGGCCTACTATCAGAAGTGTCAGGTGGCACGAGTTGAAAGATAAAGAAAAGAAGAACGTAATTTTGGTCATCGCACAATTAGTGAACGCTATGGTCACAGGGGAACAATATATGAAAATAGAGGGGCACTAGATAGCGTCATGGTTTTCCAAGGGAAAGGGGTATGCTAGTCTCTGTGTTTGAGGTATGATTAGAAAAATATTCTATGCATTGCTCTTGGCTTTCTAAGGTACTGTCTGCTTATCTCAAGACAAGAATCTAAATTTATGGTTCTCCAATACTCATCTAACGGTGTGGGTTAGGTTCAGTCCTAATATTCACTTTGGTTTTCTATTGGTTTCTCAATGCTAGGGGCAACCATAATGGTAAACTTCTAACTAACTCTAGTAGTGTCTATACTACTCTCAAGTCCTCATAACACATCAGGGGGTAATGGTAAACCAATTCTAGAGATAAGAAATTTTATGGTTCACTAGACATCCTAAACTTAGTGATGTGTCAGCACTCTAGTTGTACTCTTAATAGGAAGGTTACCCTACTTATCATCTAACAACAAGAACTTCTATATTCTAGGAGAGACTATACTAAAGGAACTATTATGGGAGTAGAGGAATCAAGCAGGATGCAATTATTCAAATAGAATAGATTAGAAGAAAGATAAGTCATAGTCAATTGTGGATGAGATCCTATACTCTAGTCCTAGGTGTAGGCTTGTTCGGTATAGTAACGTAACCGAGACAATATGCTCTCGACCTGCATGGGCCACCACAAAAACATGTCACGCCCCAGTCCCAAAAATACGTAGGACTAGGATACGTAAGCATGCCAGCCGCATGGATATGGCAACTCCAATATATGGAAACCAAATCCATACGTACGCTGTAATATGAATATCAAATCCACAAGTGGTATAAAATGTAATACAAGTCACAGGGTAAAATCTAAATCTCATCCACCAAAATCATATAGAAATAAATAACCAGTATCTATGAAACTAGATCTCAATAAGAAGTATCTAAGGATGATATTGGATGGAAACAAATCCACTACCAACTTGAATGTAAGAGCAAATACAATATGAGTACAACACAATAAACATAATATAAGAATACCAGCTATCAATCACGGACTCAAAGAGAAGACATCCTCGGATCACATGTAACCATCCAAATCTGCGCTCCTGTAAATACTCAAGAACAGATACACCTGGCAGAGGACCAGGTCCTCAGAGGGACGTAACAAGATACAGAAAATACGAGCCAATTTGACTACAGTAAACATGCATCATATTTGAAAATAGATAAGTACGTTGTACAGGACAATCTATATGAATGCAAATGAGGACAATTTTTTGACGTATGGGCAAGGGTAGGCTACTCGATCTACCTCACAACACACATACACGTCAATGGACATCAGAAATCGACATACCGCGGGGGTAGCGAACAGCGAGACTCCAGAAATCGACATACCGCGGGGGTAGCGACCAGCGCGACACACGCCCGTAGTGCGAGCTATATACTACGGTTTACCAGAGTGGTTAAAAGCCCATACGCCTAATGATTGTCCTCTCATGATACTAAGTGCCATGTGTCTGTCAACATATCTAATATATAGTAATGACTGAAAGAAAACTACACATGCAATGAATAAACAAAATTGTAATAAATATATAGAAATATACTAAGCATGTAAAATACTGTAAGCAATTTGGCAAGGTATCTTGCCTGGGGTCCTGCTGCTGGTATGAATCAGAGTCCAAGTCACAGTCCAAATAGCCTATGTATTACAAATTTATCACGTCAAAAGATAATTTATTTTAATTTATTTAATTCTGGAATAATTACTCTAAAATCCTATTTTAATCTTATTATTCTGATTTTTATGTTAATTCCTAAATTTTGTCCAAAGAAACTAAATTTTATCAGCTCGAGACTCATGACACGCAAATCGAGGCGATCTGTTGACCGAAAAGTCAACCGACACAAACTCAACTTTCATGCATGATTTCCTGTAGATTTCAGCGTAAAAAATATGTTGAAATTTATGGCTCGTCCGAATTCAAATTCGTTTGGGAATTATGGCACATACAAATTTTGTATTGTGCACCGATGGTTAAATTCTAACCTAGAAGTTCTACAGAATTAACAGTATGTAAATACTTTGAATTAAATTCTGGGAAAAATATATGTTGATGATCTCGACATTAGATTTTTGAAACTTTAAACGGTTTGTGATTCTGATTCCGGATTCTCCCGAAATTGCAAAAATATCGAAACACATCTATTTTCGGACATGCTGTGCTCTACGAATTTTCCAGAATTTAATACTAATAATTTCGAAAAACAATTTATATAATCAGAAACCTAACCTCAATATCTTTCTAACGCAAGAAATTAGGCCTTGTTTGGAGTGCGGAGCTATGCGTAATGGCTTCTGGAAAATGAAGGAACCCTAGATGACAATTCTCCAAAATCTCTCTCTAAATAATGGGATAATTAGGGTTATCATATTA
This sequence comes from Iris macrosiphon, assembly GCA_036927795.1. Lineage (NCBI taxonomy): Eukaryota > Viridiplantae > Streptophyta > Magnoliopsida > Asparagales > Iridaceae > Iris > Iris macrosiphon. Next base: position 52,051,903 of record JAYESA010000018.1, read on the forward strand.
TATATATATAGAGATGTACCTGCGGCTGAATGAATATCTATAGGCTGACATGTGTCAGAATCTGATTGGATGGTTTATTTATATTATTTATTTTTGATTTGCCTTTATCAAAATATTATTTAAGTCATTTTAAATCTAAATAACTCCAAATAAATATTAAAAATAATCATAAAAATCTGGAAAAATTACATAAAATATATTTTGAATCCAGAAACCCTAGAAAAATACTTGGGATAATTTTATGTTCATAGGTTTTCTACTATAATTAGGAGAAGCTCTAAACATTAGTTTTACCCATATAACTAAAAATAAATAATAAAATTATTCCAACAATTCTGAAATAATTCCAGAAAATATATAATAATATTATAAACTCTAGAAAATATCGTGGGTCCATTCTATATTCCTGGGATTGCACAATAAATTCTACAAGTCCTAAAAATTAGTTATTAGCCTAATTACTCCCAATAAATACTAAAAATACTCAAAAAATTCTCAAACAATTCTAAAAAATATATTTGACTATTTAGAACCTAAAATAAAATTTTAGAATATTTTTAATTAACTTTGAACATAAAATAAATTCTTCAAAGTCCTAGAAAATTAGTGTTACTAGTTTTTAATTAACTAAAAATTATGAAAAAATCTCAATAATCTAAAATAGTCTAAAAATAATTCTAAATAAATATTTATATAAGTAAATATACTAAAAAAATTTATTTTTTAATTAACTAAGAGAATACTCTAAATAAATTCAACATCTATAATAAATATAATAATATAAAATATACACAAAATACCTATTTTGGGTGAGAGAATTTACACAAGTCTGGTTCTTGCCTACACTGCGCTCAATGGAATCCCACCAATAATGGGCGTTACCTTTCAGTTGGGCCCTCACTGCGGTCATCCAAAGTTCGGGATGCAGTTGTGAAGCCTCTAGTAACATCTCCATGTTGGCGACCCAATCGGAGATCTGCTCGGTAGTCTCATTGCCTGAGAAAATATTTGGTCCCATCTGTCGGAACCATCTAACAGTGCCACCTGTCTGGGCTGGTGGGGGTGCTGGTACGGGTGCTAGGACAGGTGTCCTCTCTAGTACTGCCATCAAACTCTGTCTCAATGTATCGGTCTGATGCCACTGTACTTGCATCATGGTCTGAAAGAACTGAAGTATCTGTGGCTGGCCATCTAGCTGTGGCATCTGGGGTAGATAAGGTGGAGGCGGTGGTAGTGGAATCTCTGGCTGTGCAGTAGGCGTCTCCTCAGATGTCGGTCTCTCAGTCTGCGGCATCGGTGTAGCTCCTAAAGTCTGGCCCTCACAATGTTGCGTGGGGATTGTCTGGGAAGTCTGTCCCTCAGGCTGCGGTGTAGGATCGCCCTGCGATGTCTCGTGCCAATGTATCAGCAGGGTCTGTAGCGGGGGTTGTCCTTGGGGTACCTTCTCTCCTTGAGTGGTGTTAACTGGCACCGCGGCACGGGGTGCTCCTCGTCCACTACACAAATTCATCTTGCTGCAAGAGATAGGACTTCAATAAAAGAGTACGGAATCAAGCAAACAGGATGCAGATATTTAGAAGCAATATGAAGGGAGTTCAAAGACAAATCAAAAGTGGATGAGACCTAATAATTTCTATCCTATTGCAAGCTTGCTGGGCATGTTACCATACCACAAGCGAAAAGTCGACCTACATGGGCCACCACTAAAACTATATCACACCCCAGTCCCAAAATATACGGGATTAGGCTACGTGACAATAGCCAGCTAACACGTCTCCGAGGATATCCTAATTTAATGGATCCACGAAGAGTGCTACGCTGTCCTAAAATACTAACATGTCCAATATCAGTCAATAACAGGTAACCTAATCTCATCCACAATATAAAGAGCAAGAAGTACTAAATAAACTGCTGGATGAATAAATACCAGTCTCAAGATATCATAGTATAACCAATAATGTCAGGTGGAAACAAACCCACTACTATGATGAAATAAAGTACTGAAATGATAGATAAAAGATAATGACTAGGGCATCGGTTGACTGGATAATGATGCACCCAATCTAGGCGGAAGGCCTACCAAGTGATCACGGAAACTCTAACGGTAGAACCTCTAACTCCTCTGCGGTAGCGAATATCGTCTCTTGTCCGGGGCCGTACACTGTGGGGTAGTAAGCCTCGTCCAAATCTGGAAGGGAACCAGGTCCTCAGAGGGACGTAACAAGATACATAGAGATATGCCATATATAAATACTGAATAAAATAAATACAATAAAGGGTATTCTAGCCATCTAAGTGAATGCAATGTGAGGACAACTGTGAGTATATGGGAAGGTGTAGGCTAGACATATGCTGACATAATTCATCAGTCGTGGCAACCGGCTAGTATATGCCACACATGCCCCCTATAACACGGGCACAGGAATACAATAACGTCCGACGTTCTATAGAGTGTGGTATCTGCAATATCACCAAGTAACGTCCAACACTCTACAGAACGTGGTATCTGTAATATATATATATACGTCCGTATCACTCCGTCGAGTGCGGTGTCTGTATAAAGGAGTGGGGTATCCCATATGCCTACTAGTCGTCCTCCCAGCCCAATGTAGATATACAAGTCAAATAATCGACGCGCATACCCCCTTATCTAAATGTCAAGTCTCTACACTGAAATAATCCTGAATTGCTTGCTAACCGTGATGCATGTCACATGTGGTGATTGCTAGTCGAACACGCGAACTCGCATCCCAACATGCGATTTGTCACTATGAATACGTGTAAAAGTGTCAGGTTTTGGAAGATAACATGGTATCATCCAATGAGGTGAGTCTGCTAATGACTAAGTCAATGTATACTAATCCTCGACGTATCCATCGAGTGCACCCGAGGCAATCTCGGATGTGCACAGTTGTATAAAGCAAAACAACAAGCATACAATACAACATTTGCATAATTTAAATTCGACAATAAATATGGCAAGGTATCTTGCCTGAGTCTTCAAGAGGTGAATGCCCAAAGCCGTCTCCTGTAGTGTCTCCTGGATGATCCAAAGACCCTAAACATACAATATAACACAACAATACAGACATCAGATTTTACGTATTAACTACATACGATTAAGATGCTATTCTTGAATACTGTCGCGAGTTCACTATTGCTTGAGTATAGCGTCATGTGTGCACGTAGCTAGGGTGTACACGTGTTCTGTCTTCGGTTAACATGTGTCTCGAGGCAATAATTATCTAGTCACGGGTTGTCCATGATTTCTATTCTGTGCGGACACGTCTCTATTTTCCATGTTTGAACATACTAGGATTTATATCCAGGTGTTTCTACCAAATTACCTGTCTTTGGTAACTGGTCACTAATTTAGACCAATCATTTATTAATTAATATCAATAAATATCAATTTCTATACATTAATTTCTAACTAGTTTAAACACTAGAGATACGGTTCATGTGCGACACGACGACACGAAGGAGAACTATAGGACACACGAGTGAAGGGTTAAATAAATGAGTACCTGATCGGCCGAGCGAGGGGGTCCGCTCGCTGGTCGACTGTTTCCTCCGACGAGGGTGGCTCCGGTCGACGTGGACGGATCCGGCCTGCTGTGTACAGCAGTGGCGAGGTTTGCAGTCGCGGATATAGCGACTGGGCGCGGCGGCAGCGGCTGGACCGGCGTCGGGTGATGGTCCAGTCGCCGGGGTTGGTCGGGGTCGGCCTCGCGGGTGGTTCCAAGGCGCTGGAGGGTGGTGGGGAGCAGTCGGGATCGGGACAGCGGGCTCGGGTGGCGTCAGGCAGCGTAGGGCAGAGTCAGGCGATGTCAGGCGGCGTCAAGCGGAGTCAGGTGGCATGGGGGCTGTGGTTTTGGCAGTCGGGGAGGGTTCATTCTGGCAGGGGTGGTCGGGGATGGTAGGGATTCGGCTAGGGTTGAGCAAGGAGGGTGAAGGTGTTAGGGTTTCAATAATAATAGGAAGAGTTATTTATATAGGAGTGTTTATGGCCTGGGACCTCGGTCCTTGGGCTTGTCTGGGCTCCTTGGGGTGGGGTCTGGTCCTCATGATAGGTATACAGGGCTTGGTTATGACTTATTTCGGGGTGATCTGGGCCTCAATTAAATTTAGATTACAAATATGTTCATTAGGTATTAGGGGAAGGTCGGGTTTAAATGAAATAATACTTAGACATTCTCAATGACTGTTGTGCAACTAGATTTAAGCATCTTAAGTATCATGGTGGGAATCTAACAGTTGCACAAAGTACAGGTGGGTGGTCTGGCTTGTTTAGGGGATGAGTACCTAATTGATTTGGGGGGTACCAACTAGTATAGTGCTCCAAACGTCAAGGCAAACTTAAGGTGTATTAAGTTATAATATTGCTGTATATTAAATCTAATTGCATCCAATTAAACCCTAGTCTCATAATTTAATCGAAATAGCTCTGATTTGGTCGAGGGGATTTACATAATAATAGGTCAGATACTGCACTCCACTAAGGCAAATGATATATAGTATATGTGGTGGCTAGCCCACAGTGCACTTAGAATGAATCTCTGTGGGAAGGTTCGTTGGCATGATCTCGGGATACCGTTCCCTCTAATGTTACTACCACTTTTAGTTACCTAATTTACCCTATATTGTGCTCAAAATCTAAAGGCATGGTCACATGAGAATTTTTCTTAAGATATCGTATAAAGTACGGTCACGCTAGATACGAATCCATAGAAGTCAAATCTGGATTCACCCGAGCGTTTATGCAATATTCAGTCAATTAATATCCTAGCCACACTTTGGTAGTTGACTCGCTTATTATGCCCATGCTAGGGAAACAATATATATTTAAAATATACGCATTTAGAAATTTGGAAGCATTCTCGATGCACAACCGAAATATAATCACTTAACACGTGACCCAATGTGTCGTACCTCGGCATACATTAAATTATGGACAAATATCAGGCAACAATGGTATCAGCACGGATACAGTATTCCAGTACAATTACTAATTATACATTGGGTCACGAAAGAATAAGAAAATATTCAATCAAACAAGCAAGGCCGCATGGGTCTCTAGGTCGTATGGGAAGTTAGGGCCGCATGACAAGTCCTGCCCGCATATAAAGTCTGGCCGCATAAACAATTTGGCCGCATATGGAGTCTAGGCCATATACTCAGGGTTAAAGTCTACTCCTTGGGACAATGTTTGTGGTATTAAACGAAAGAATGAAAGTGTATTTCAATGACGGGGTTATAAGAGGCCCGCGCCCTTTGGTTTACAAACAAACTTGTACAATGTAATCCTATACGAGGATGTGGGAGTACAATTTATTTAATCTGGGTATAAATTGCTATAGGTGTCTGATCTGCGGTCGATCACTTTAGTCCTTGGACTACACGATGTTGAAGAAGTGCCGTAGAAGACAGGATGCAGCTCCGGAGGTTACAAAGGAGGGTGGATGCGCGATGCTGAAGGTCGTCGCTCCCTGTTCCTTGCCCGAGCTCTGGGTTCTCCTCTCTCTCTCTCTCTATCTCTCCTCCTTGATCTCTGGTTCGATGATCTTGCCCGATCTAATTCTTCGACCTTTGATCTTGTATTGGTTTTCTTGACCAATTTTCCGACCTTTTTCCCCATTGGTAGGGGTCTCTATTTATAGAGTTTTGGTGACAGTGACCACTCCGTCGGTGTAACAACCGAGGAGTGGACAATACAGCACCCTTTTACACAACGGTTTAAAATAACCAATGCCTGCGTGTAAATGACCTTTTGAGTGAGCATGTGATGCGTGTCCAACTAAGGGGACAAAATGCGTATATCTGCTACGAAGATCACGGCGTAGAAGCCACGTAGGTAGGTATCCCTTGTGTAGCAGAGGTTGGCGTAAAAGCCAAGCGACTGTCACCTTGGCGTAGAAGCCAAAATAGGCATAGAAGCCGAGCAGGCATAGAAGCCGAATGGGCATAGAAGTCGAATGGGCATAGAAGCCGAACAGGCATAGAAGCCGAGCAGGCATAGAAGCCGAATGGGCATAGAAGCCGAATGGCCGTAGAGACCAAGAGGGCGTTGGAAGCCGAGGGAGCACTGATCCTGAGCGGGCGTAGAAGCCACTGCGTACCGAGTCGAAGTGCTGATGCGGACGTCTTGCCGGAATTATGGCTTTCGAAGATGTAATCAAATCTTCTACAAAGATTTGTCATCATCTTGTGCATTAAATGCGGAGACGTGCTTTTGAAGGTCTGCAGCCCTTCTGTGTATCCGTCGCGGAGACGTGCCTTGAGGAAAACTGTCACTGCTCTGTGCAATTAGACGTAGAGACGTACCTCGAGCCCCGTACGAAGTGCAGCTTTTGACGTGGCAGCAGTTTTGCCTTACTGCGGAGCGCGAAACAGCTCATGTTTGTATGTGTAAACAAGGCAGCGTATTCCCTTGTACGCGAAAGAGCGGTTTATGCTGGGGGATTTTGGTAGACGACGGCTTGGTGATATTTAACCAAATCCTCTGCATTAAATGCAGAGATCCGCCATCATACTGCGGGGTACGTCCCGAGGGGTCTGCCATCGTTTCCAGCCGTCGTCTGGGTAGCCGTGCAGTACTTTTTATCAGGAGTCAGAGGCTAGGTTCACCGCGTGACTTGACAGGTTCATTTCAGGGAAGACGAAGCGTTCCTCGTACACTTTAATGCTGCCTTGAGAGCGGCTGGGTTTTACGCCATGGAGGCGATGAAGAACCCTGTTTTACGTTGGATGGCTTCGAAGTCCTCTGCTTACGCTACTCTGTTTCGAGATGCTGCGTAGATCGTTCCAGCATATTTTTCATGCTTCTACAGACAAGTATTGAAGTGATGGGCAATGATTGAAGTGTCAGCAATGTGGCAAAAAGTGATAGATGTGACAAGCCATAAAATGTCTCAAAAAGAAAAGACAAAATCATATAAGGATGTGCCAAAGTTTCAGAGTCATGTATCCAAGGGAAAGTGGCCGCATGCTCTGCTTGCCGCAAATGCCTGCTTGCCACATATGGGTCGGTCCACATGGAGGTCTCTAGGACATACGAGGAGGTCAAGGATTGTCACGCCCCAGTCCCAAAATATCGAGGGACTAGACACGTGGCAATGGCCAGCAGCACACACCGATGGACAAACCCAATTTAATGGATCTATTGGGGTATACTTAAGCTGTAGTACAACAATAATCAGGGTCTACTAATCTCATCCACAGAATAAATACAGCAATATCAAAAAGGAAATATAAACATCATCAGTCATAAGTAAATAAAATCGAGGAACAACCCGATATTAAGTCTGTTATAATTGTTCATTTAACAAGAATGAATCACATAATGAGTATAGAAGAAACTTATACTCAGAAAATCTATGACAATCACCTAGTCCTCGGTTCCTGGTTCTGCACCAATGTATGCACCTGTTCCTGCTTCTGCTCCTGCACTGTATACCTCTGGGTGGATCTCTTCTACTAATCCTGGAGACATAATCCGGATCTAGGTCCTCAGGGGACATAGCAAGGTATAAAATAACTCATGCCAAAATAAATACAGTGCAGTAATTAAATGAATAAATAGGGTAATACTATATAACCAGCTTAGTGATATGCAAGATGAGAGCATCACTAGAACTCAGGCTGAAACTACTACAAGCTCTATGTCGGGGAGCCGGTAGCAGTGATATCTTGTGGTTTGTCTAGCTCAAAGGGAGACTACCACACCGTCATAATATAATCAACCTGTAGCCTGTGTGTCGCTCCCCACCCAATATAATCACACGTCTCATGTCCATGACACGCAAGATCAAAACTAATGCAGCTAGTCATAATAAGATCTAAGCATATAATGTCTATATCATAAATCCTACAACCTACACAGAATCACCTTAAATATTTCAAGAAGATTCTGTCACATAAATAGTGTCAGGTGTCCTGGGTATAACGTACTTGATAAGGCAAGTACGAGAATGTAAAGGGTCACGATATCCATCTCTAGGTGACGTTACACAACTCCGCGTACGGTGTTGGCACCCGACTATTAATCGGACGCTAAGTAGAGTCACACGGTCCTAGTTTTAAGCATGTACAACAAATATATGTCAAGAAAATAAGTAGCAAAAACTGCAGGATTTGGCAAGGTACACTTGCCTGGGGTTCTGGCTCCAACTGTAGCTCTGGTCTCAGTGGGACTTGCTGGTACTACTTCGGTTGCTAAAATAAACATCACCATCATATTCAAAGAATATCAAATAGCTAGAAACGCCTGTCCTTGGGTCCAATTTGGACACAGGGGCAAAAATGACAGTTTTTGGTCAAAGCGGGGTCCACATGTAGGCCGCTTTGCACCGAAAAATGTGTCAGGAACAAAGGTGTCAAAATTTGTCAAAATTAGTGTCAACAGGTCCAGAACGTTGATATGAACCCAACGGAACTTTCAGAATTGGATTTCGATGAGCCGATCACAAATTCGCCCGTCAAGTGGAGCCGTGGGGCCCACGATACGCAATTTTCTCAATGTTCTTAGAATCGAACCAAACTTGGATCACATGACCAGCATATTGCTACGAGTCCGATGGCGTAAGTTTCGTTTCGATCTGACGTGTGTAAACCAAGTTACAGTGAGATCCAGAAAAGGCGAATACGGGACGTTGTCGGCGGATACGCGTTGATTCCGGTGTGCACGCACATCCAAATTAACTTTTGCAAAATCCCGTACGTCCGTATCAACGGCGCGCACCTTTCGGTGAAGACTGCACGCGACCAAGTCGTCCCGTTTGGCGGGGCACACTCAGTTCCGAAGAAAATCGGGGTGTTATTTTTCCTATTTTGGGATCGCGGTTCGCGATCGCCACAGGACACGATGTACCGAGTGGGTTGCACGGGCATCGAGAGGGTCACGCAGGGTTCGCGTCACAACTGATAGAACGAGAAACAGAGCAACGAGGAGAGAGAACGGGTTACCTGAACAGGGCTCCGTGAAACCGGGATTTTCCGTGTCCGCGAGTCGACACGAGACACTGATACAGTGTCAGAGCTGTGTTCGGGTCTAGGGCTAGGGTTTGGGGGCTTCGTCGAAGTCGGGAGGCTGGTGGCGGCTGCTCGTCGGGGCTGGGTTGTCAGGCGGAGGCGCTGCTCAGGGACGGCCGGGATATGCTGGCGGAGGCGGAGGCGGGGCGACGCTCGTGGGCGGTTGGGGCAGCTGCGGGAGGCGTCGGCTCCGGGTGGTGGCTGCGGGGTTCTGGCCGACGAGGACGGAGGAGCAGGGAGGAGGAGGAAAGGGGGAAGGCGGTGGTGTTGATGGTGGAGACGGCGGCTGGGCGAGGGGTTCGTCGACGAGGCGGCGGAGGAGAGCAGGAGGGGGAGCGGGGTTTTATATACCGGAGTTGGGAGGCGGAGGGGCGGCCAGTGCGGGGAGGGGATGAGGAGGAGCTGTCGGTTAGGCGGAGGGAAGGCGGAGGGGCTGGGACGCGAAGCGGTGGCGGCAGCGTAACGGTCGACGGGGCAGGCGGAGCGGCGGCGAGCTGAAGAGTCGGGAAAGAAGAGGGGTGCACTGTAGCAGCCGGGTCTGGTCGGGTCAGTGGGTCGGGCGACAGATCCGGCCCGATCCGCTAAAGCTTGAAAGCGGGTTCGGGTATGCGGGTTTCGGGTCGCGGGTTAGACCCGAATCCGACCCACCGACTTTGGGTTAGGTTTATTAAACCGGTCCGGGTTGGTTCGGTTTGGTTTATTTTAAAATAAAGCGGGTCCGGTTCGGCTTGATTTGGTTCAATTGAACCGGGTTTAATCTAGGGTTTAATTAAAACTTGGTTTTTAGGGTTTTAAAAATGCTTCCGGGGTCCAATAAATTTCCGAAAAATTATCCTATGTCTAGTTTTTTATTTTACACCATAAAGTATTATTTTCATAATATTTTAATATTAATTAACATCTATTAAAAATTTATTTAATAATCAAAACATATTAGTTTAGTTAATTAAAAATTCAAGAAAATTCTAGAAAATAGTGAAAAATCCATTTTAAAAATTCTTGAAAATCAGGGGGTTTACAAGGATAAGCTCCAAAACACTTGTGTGATAGTAGTCATGCGTCAAATAAGATGGACGCATGCTGGTTAGTATGCGGCTAAAGCTCAGGCCACATAGCCGTCTCAGGCCGTATAGCACTCTCGACCGCATAACTCGCTAGCCAAATGAAGACTGTCTTCTCTAAATAGTAGGTTCGGCCAAGGCAAAAACTTCCAAAAATTGAAATCTTATTTTGTCCAAAAAATTCTTATATTTAAGACAAAATCCAATGAACCAAAAGCCAAAATGCTCTAAATTGAAAGATCTATCATGTAGCAAAAGCTAGTATTCAAAAATACCTGTTTAATAGATCAAAACCAAGAAAAACTCATGAAACCCATAAAACCCTAAGTTAGAAATGTTGATCTACTTAAAATTACTCATTAAAACAGAAAACTCCAAGTTTTAAAAGTGCTTAGAAATACATAATAAACATAATAGAAAAATAATATAGAGGATATTTATTTCTCATGCAAGGTGTACTTGCCTATGGAAAAAGGGAGAGAAAACACAAGATAGGGAAAGAAATAAAGTAATAAAGAGAAAGAAGAAAAATGTTGGGTTATAAATAGTAGGGTTGAGGGTTAAACCAAGGGTTCTCATAAGTTAAATCAAGGGTTCTCATGAGTTGAACCAATCCACAAAATGAACCACGAACTAGGTTAAACCAAAGAATGGGTCTAGTCTCCATGCACATACAACCATGCTACAATAAAATATCTTTCAAATACTATATTGGGAACGGGAAGTGATATCTTTATCCACCTTAGAATTTTTTTCCTCGGAATTCGAATCCAAGCGGCTGTAATAATCCTGCCGATCTTTGTTGTTCTGTCTTTACTTGCTGACATATTAGACATCGCGATATGAAGCGTGCTATTTCCATCTTTATTCTATTCCCCCAAAAGTGTTTCTTGATATCTTGGTACATCTTCGTGCCTCTCGGATGAATGGAATACTGAAAACTGTGTGCTTCAGTCAAAACTTCTTGTCGAATATCCCTACTTACTATGCTAGACGATTCCCAAATCTTAGCGTACTATCCGTATATTTTGTCAACTCCTTCCGAAGAACTGACTCACATTCTTCTCGTAGATTTTGAATCTTCGGATCCTCTGCCTGAGCTAGTTTGATTCTATCTACCAAAGTTGACTAAATCTGTAAGCTAGCCAGAACTCCTGTACTCTGTAGAAGTAGAATCTCGATACCAATCTCTCGTAAGTCCTCTAAAATTTGCTTCTGAGTAGTCAACATAATTTTGCCACCTCTTCTGCTAAGTACATCAGCTACTACATTTGTCTTCCCTGGATGATACTGAAGTTCTCATAATCTTTTAACAACTCTAGCAACCTTCTCTGCCTCATGTTCAGGTCCTTCTGCGTGAACACATACTTCAAACTCTTATGATCCATCAATATTTCTAGTCCATCGCCATATAAGTAGTGCCTCCATAGCTAAAGTGCAAACACTACTGCTGCTAACTCCAAATCATGAGTTAGGTAGTTTTTTTTGTGATCTCTGAGCTTTCAAGAAGCATACGCTATCACTCTTCCTTGTTACATCAAAATACATCAAAGTTCTTTTCCAGATGCATCGCAATACACTGTGAATCCTCCGAAGCCTGCTGGAAGAGTAAGGATTGGTGTAGAGATTAAATTCTTCTTCAACTCTTCAAAGGCTATCTAACATTTCGCCGACTATATAAAATTAACTTCCTTGCTTGTCAACCGATTCAATGGTGCCGAGATCTTAGCTAAATCTGACACAAATCTTCTGTAGTATCCCGCAAAGCCCAGAAAACTATGCACTTCTGCTACTATTTTTGGAACTGGCTAGTTCTCTGCTACATCTACCTTCTGGGGATCAACTGACACCCCTGCTCCAGAAATAATGTACCCAAGAAAGGATATGCTATCCAGCCAAAACTTACACTTACTAAGCTTCGTATATAACTGGTGCTCCCTCAAAATTTTTTATACTATCCTGAGATATTCTTTATGCTCCTCCTCATTATGAGAATACACCAAGATGTCATCGATGAATACTACCATAAATTGGTCTGAGTAAGGCATAAAAATATGGTTCATCAAATCCATGAATATCGCTGGAACATTAGTCAGTCCGGATGGCATAACTAAGAAATCGTAATGCCCATATCGTGACCTAATTGTTGTCTTTGGTATATCCAGCTCCCGGACTCGCACCTGATGATATCTTGATCGTAAATCTATTTTGGAGAAGACTCTTGCTCCATTTAGTTGGTGAAACAAATCATCAATTATTGGTAATGGGTACTTGTTATTCACGGTCACTGTATTAAGCCGCTTGTAATCCATATACAATTATGTCGATCCATCCTTCTTCTTCACCAATATCGTTGGTGCTCCCCACGGTGATCCACTGGTCCGAATAAACTTCTTTGCCTTCAGTTCTTCTACGTGTCGATATAATTGATCAAGTTATGATGGTGACATTAGGTATACCTTCTGGGATACTAGTTCTGTTCCTGGCATCAACTCTATATAGAACTCTACTACTCAAACTAGGGGTAATCTAGGAAGATCATTGGAAAGATATCCATGAACTCTTCAACTATCTTGGGCAGCGGGTCTTCTCCCCTTGCTACTGTTGTAACTCCTCCCTTATGTTGGTCTCTTGCTATTATGCTAAGGATAAACTCTTCTAGATCAAGAATTCTAAATAATACTCTACCCCCACGATCGTCTATCGTTGCATGACTATCTCTCAACCAATCCATACCTAAGATGACATCAAAGTTACCCATAGGGAACTCGATCAATATTGTAGGTAATAAATGCCCAAATACTATGACTGGACATGTTAGACACACCCTACTAACTTCTATGATCCCATTGCCAGTGACTATATTCAACCTCGCTGGCAATGCCTCAAACTTCAATCCAATACGTGTCATATATTATGCAGTTATAAATGAGTGCGAAGCTCCAAAATCAATTAATGCTATGGCAGGAAAGGTTGTAACCAAAATGTTACCTGCCACTACGCCCGATGCCACAGCTTCCTACAAAGTTAAGGTGAGTGCCTGCCCTTGGCTTTATTGAGCTCACTACTGCTATCTTCCTTGGTATCGTAGTTGTGGCCCTTGCTGATTCTGTTGTTGCTTCCTATAAAGTTGGTCCTACGTCGGCAACAGATGCTGAGCTAAAGGTCGTACTGCTACCGCTGGTCTCCTTGTTGCACTGCCCTTGGAGCTGGTAATGTAGGAAACTGTTGTACTGGCCCTCCTGGCCTCTGTATCAATGGGCATATGGAAACATTATGATCAGGGTCCCCACATCTCAAGCATAATTTGTTAGCTTCCCGAATAACATCATAGGTATGACCTCCCTTGTCACAGTTGGTACAACCTATCGGCGCTCTCCGTCGTTGTTGTTGTTGCTGCTGTTGCCGAGTTGGTGCTATCACTATTGAGGTCACTAGCCTCCTCTGTGTTACGTCATGGATATAAATGCCAGGGGATGGTGCTAATATTTGCGGTATTGGTCCTCCCTCATTACTCTATCCATGAGGCCTCTTTCGATCCACTCTTCTGTTTGCCATCCTCTGAGAAGTAAGCTTAACTCTATTGGCTGCTATCAATACCGCCTCGAAAGGTCTGGTAGTCGTGCACCTCTATCATATATAAGATCTCTAAGTGAAGTCCCTGTAGGAACCTCATTACTCTCTCCAACTCTGTTGCCACCATGGTTGGAGCAATAGCTGTCTACTGTCCTTCCAGCTTGTTTGAGGTTGATGAACATTTATTGCAACTCACACTGAGCCACAATCCTAAAGTACTTTACCCTGAACCGGGTTCTAAAATTATCCTATAAAACAGGATGCCTCAATTCTACCACCATCGTAGCCCACCAATCTCTTCCAAGATCTTGGAGCTGTAATCGAACCAAGTCAGTCAGTTCCTCGGATGAAACTTTAGCTGCTGCCAGAATAGTCTCAATATCCTGGAGCCAATCATCTGTCATGATTGCGTCCTCAGTACCATCAAAATATCTGGCATTCAGTCTGTAAAATCTAACAGATACCCCATAATTTGTTCTTCTGCCACGCTCTAGGGCCGTTTGCAATATTTGGTTGAACATGACATTATGTTCCTGCTATCGAAGCTGTTATTATTGTTATTGTTGTTGTTGCACCACCATATGGTATTATTGGGCAGCCAATAATTTACGAATATTCTTTAGCAAGGCCGGGTATCCAGTATTGTCGGCACTACGGGAGGTAAGGAACACCAGGAGCCAGCTGCTCTGTCCCATTCATCGTAGGCTCAACTCGGATCCTTGGCTGGGGTTCTACATGATCTCATTCTACTGGAAACTCTACCTCTCTTTTTTTGCAGCATCGGGGGAAAGAGAAACCCTAAAGAAGAGCACAAGAAACATCAAGTACAAGACCAGAAGGAACAAGGAAGCAACCAATCTGGAAGAATTCAAGCTGAGTATTGAAGAGGACTAATTCAGGATTTTAAGAAGGATCATGTTTGATAGAGACTCCTATGACCATGACACCCCACAAGTCTGAAGAACATACCTGCATTGGCCACCACTAAAACCTTATCATGCCCTAGTACCGGAATATAGAGATGGACATGGACAGCTACCCCGTATAAGGTGTTATACGTCGTACGATGGTCGCGACTGTATAAGACAACGGGGTGCATGCTACAATCAAGTCTCCAAGGTTCAAGAACTTCTATGTCTTAATCATTCAAACAAAAAATAGTAAGCATAGAGCATATATGATAAAGCAATAAGGCATCCTAAATGCTTTCTCAAAACCTCTATAGAGACCAGTTGTGCAAAATAATGAGCTAGAAGAGTAACAAAAGTAAATGATAGTGATCAGCTAAAGTTTTATTTAATACAATCATGTAAGGAGACTAATGTCCAGATGAGACGGCTAATAGGTGCCGATAGCTAAACGCCCAAAAGAAGTAAATGTTCAATGATGAGCAGGGAAGAAGAAAACCTACTTGCTATCCCCTACGACCATGTTCCTGGTACGCGCCTTAAGTTGGGGGAATATACGCTGGATCCTCGGGTGCTGGCTCAAAATATAGCCATGCAAAACTATTGGGTTAGACCCCAAATAGCAAGTACCACAATAGAAGCATGAAATAGAGAAACAAAAACCCAAGGAAAATATATAATAATACATAGGTTCAGTGTATTAACTTAGGTCTATGGCATATCCTAGCACAAATGTCCAACCCTACAACCAAACAAGGACAAGGGTTGAACCACCGCACTATGATAGTCCATTTTCCTAGGGTACTAACCAAATAATACAATCACAACCAAGTCGATTTCCTTATATCGGCAAATTATTTGTACAACTTGCTATTTTTGGGGAGTCTGAGGTTATCTTAGAAACAATATATAATAGGTATCCTCAGATAAAGTCAGTGACGAACATGAGCTAAAAGAACCAATAGATGAATAAAATAGGTATTCACGAGATATAATAGTTCTCCATAGGGCCATTGCACTAAAAATACGGTATTAGCGGTTCCAGTGTTCCTATAGTGAAATAGTGGCTCGACATAATAATAGGTCAGATAATGTACTCTACTAAGGTAGATAATATACTACTAAGGTAGATGATATACAATATTTGTGGTGGCCAGCTCATAGCGCAATTAGAATGAATCTCTGTGGGAAGGTACATTAGCATGATCTCGGGATACCGTTTCCTCCAATGTTAGGACCACTTTTAGTTACCTAATTAGCCCTATGTTGTGTTTGAAATCTCAAGGCGTGGTTAGATGAGAATTTCCCTTAAGATGTTATACAAAGTACGGAAACGCTAGATACAAATCCATGGAAGTTAAATCTTGATTTACCAGAGCGTGTATGCAATATTCAGTCAATCAATATCCTAGCCACGCTTTGGTAGTTGACTCGCTTATTATGCCCGTTCTGGGGAAACAAGATATATTTATAATATCATGTGTTTAGGAATTTGGAGGCATTCTCGATGCACAACCCAAATATAATTACTTAACACGTGACATGATGTGTTGTACCTCGACGCATATTAAATTATGGACAAATATCAGGCAACAGTGGTATCAGCACTGATACAGTATTCGAGTCCAATTATCAATTATACATTGTGTCATGAAAGAATAAGAAAATATTCAATCAAACAAGTAAGGTTGCATGGGTCTCTAGGCCGCATGGGAAGTTAGGGCCGCTTGACAAGTCCTTGCCGCATATGAAGTCTGGCCGCATAAACTACTTGGCCGCATATAGAGTCTGGGCCGCATGCTCAGGGTTAAAGTCTACTTCTTGGGACAAGTATTGAAGTGACGGGCAATGAATGAAGTATCAGTGATGTGACATAAAGTGATAGATGTGACAAGACATAAAGTGTGTCAGAAAAAAATGACAAAATTAAGGAAAGATGTGCCAAAGTTTTAGAGTCATACGTCCAAGAAAAAGTGACCGCATGCTCTGCTTGCCGCATATGCCTGCTTGCCGCATATAGGATGGTGCCGCATGGAGGTCTCTAGTACTTAGCAAATTTCTTATTCGTTCAGCGAGTGAACACACAAATAGTTCAAGGAAAAGCTCCAGAATACTTGTGTGATAGTAGTCATGCGTCCAACAAGATGGACGCATGCTGGTCAGTATGCGGCGAAAGCTCAGGCTGCATAGCCCTCTCAGGCCATATAGCACTCTCGGTTGCATAACTCGCTAGCCGCATGAAGACTTCATCTTCTCCAAACAGTAGGTTCGGCCATAGCAAAAACTCCCAAAAATTGAAATCTTATTTTGTCCAAAAAATCCCCATTTTTAGCCCAAATTGAGTGAACCAAATGCCAAAATGCTCTAAATTGAAAGCTCTATCATGTAGCAAAAACTGGTTTTCAAAAATACCTATTTAATAGATTAAAACTAAGAAAAATTCGTAAAACCCATAAAATCCTAAGTTATAAATATAAATCTAATCAAACCCACTCATAAAAATAGAAAACTCCAAGTTCTAAAAGTGCTTAGAAATATATAACAAACCTAATAGAACAATAATATGGAGGATTTCTCCATTTCTCATACAAGGTGTACTTGCCTATGGAAAGGGGAGAGAAAATATAAGAGAGAGAAAGAAATAAAGTAATGAAGAGAGAGAAGGAAAAGGTTGGGTTATATATGGTAGGGTTAAGGGTTGAGCCAAGGGTTCTCATAAGTTGAACCAACCCACAAATTGAACCATGAACCAGGTTAAACCAAAGAATTAGTCTATTCTCCATTCACATGCAACCGTGCTAAAATAAAATACGTTTTAAATACATATATCGGGAGCGGGGAGTGACAATATATATTGTGTGAGATTTTTAGATAGTATTGTTGACCTAGGCAACGTTCTACCGCCGATCCTGCGGCGTAGGCTTGATGAACCCATATACTTGTGCCCTTATACCGTGTGCGGGTCGTGATCATACCTCCCCGAGCGAAGTTTTGGTCGAATCTGGGGGCAGTAATCCCCTAGTATTTTATTACAACCCAACCTTCCAAGAAGAGGGAGAATCCTTGCAAGCGGGTGACAACGTAGCAGGGGGTAGTAATACCTTCAAAATGAACCCTCAGTCGAGACTGGGGGTAGCAACCCTCCGAGTTCAGAAGACGATACAGTAATGCCCGTTTCCCTGAGGATAGCGAGACTCAAGCATCTAGGAAAGAAAGTGAGGCTTTTACCTTTCCGTCCACCTCATCTCGTATAATGCCAGAATACATGGTGAAAGACGAATACGGTGTGGAGTCCAGTAATCAACAGCGCCTGGAGACGCTCAAAGTCATGATGCAAGCTCTGAGCACTTCAATGCAGACTCTGACTCATATATGTTGGAACTCAGAGAAAGTATCGCCCCAACACAACCACAAGAGCCGGGATGAACAAACGAGGAACCTGATACTCCCGACTCAGTTCCTCAGTTCGCAAGCAGTCATATAGCGCCTCGAGCCTCTGCTCCCCTTTTGACAGAGGATATCCAGGAGACTTTAAGGGACATGCGTGCCCGGGTAGATGCTCGAGACAACCAAGATAGGCTCTAAAAGCTTGGCATCCGGCAATCCTATCCTTCCGAGTGGGATAATATAGTATACCCTCCCAAATACAAACCACTGTCGCTAGATTTGTTCGATAGGAAGACATCACCCCGACAGTACATGAGATACTTCTAGTCTATAATAGGCCATCTACCTCGGGACGACACCCTACTTACCAACCTATTTATCAAAGCATTATCCAGGGTCGCCTTTGAGTGGTTCTATAGTCTCCCAAAAAAGTGCATTTCCTCCTTCGATAACTATGTTCTCTCTCATAGACATCACCCAGGGAGATCAAGAGCTTGCAAAAAACTACATCGAGCATTTCTAACAGGTAGTGTAGAAATTGACTCCTGGTATTCCCGAGTCCTCAGTAATGGAAACGTAGCAAAAGATTCTCGTGCCTGTTGTGAGACTCTGGACGGCATCCGGACCATTCATCGACTAGATAATGTTCATTATAGGTGTCGCGGCTGCTAAAATAAGCGCAAATAATGTCCGCATGTTGGGACTCCAAATTTCTAGCACCAAAGATAAGAAAAAGCGTCCTTTCATCGCAAACAATAATCATGACAATAAGAGGATGCAGGCCTTGACGATAAACTTGGCCAAAAATCCAACCTCACATGTTCCTAAGTTGACAAAATCACCAGTAGTACATGAGACTTATTCCTTTAATGATGACGATGTCATGGAACTCTTCGATGTTTTGATAAAAGGTAAAAAGCTCAAGCTATCCGACATTAAACGTTCTAATAAAGCGGGTAAGATGGACAATCCTAAGTATTGTCACTACCACCGATACGTCCATCACCCCACGCGAGACTGCTATGTGTTAAAAAGGCAGATACAATGACTTATCGACTCTAAAGTTCTCTTTTTCGACTATGAAGACAAGACTGTCACGACAAACATGGTGTCTCTCCAGTTCGACACTTTCTCGACGAAAAAAGTCCAAGATGGTGTCGTCCCTATACCAAGTACAACCATGGAGGTCGTTAACCTCTCCCCAGCCCAAGCATAAGTTTTGGTTTCCCTTGCGACTCCAAGAGGTAAAGTCATATGGATTCATCCAGGCCTTATCCCGGATATGACACAACCAACAACACCGCCAGTCTCTAAGGCCTAAAGAAATAAGTCTAAGTCCTGTCGCGTGGTCTCCCTAACAATAAACGAAGCTCTAACTGGAGCAACCAGGTCGGGGCTAACCTATCAACGCGATTACAACATTCCCGATGACTCTAAACCTCTAACAGGTGATCCCTCCGCCTTTGATCTAGGTTTGTCCCAGCTTATGGCGACAGACAAGCAAAAGCAGAAGAAAACTGGTTATAATAAATATCTGCGAAAGGATATAAAGCAAGGACTTGTGATACCGTACAGCTTCGACATGCTAGTGCAATTGGCAAACACTCCTGGAAGCTGTCACTCTTTGAGCTCCTACGTCTTACCAAAAAGACCAGTGATGCTCTTAGTGAGGCGTTGCTAAACACTGACTTCTACTTAGCTCAAGTCAAGCCACCTACAAAAAATACCGCCCTATGTCCTCAATGCAATAGTATGATGTAGACAATTTACAGCATAATATTCTCCCAACAGGACATGCTGTTAAAAAATAATAGGCACGATCGTCCCCTATATTACACAAGAAACATCAGAACTCTTAAAGTGGATTGGATGCATATCGACCCCGGCCCATCCTTCAACATTATCCCATGGAGCTTCCTACAAACCCTAGACATCCTGATGCATCTTCTGGCAGCCACTGATACCACCATCAGTGACTTCAACGCTGGGAGAAGCTATCTGCTTTACAAAATTTGCCTAAAGTGCCATATCGACGACCTCCGTATAGAAGTCACTTGTTAGGTCTTTGACGTGGAAGTATCCTACAATGTCCTGCTTGAGCGACCATGGATACATGAATATATAATTATTCCATCAACTCTCCATCAATGCTTGAAGTACGTCAACGAAGATGGCATCCTCAAATAGAATTCGCTAACGTGGATCATTTCTAGGGAATCTAGGCGTACTACTCTGACTCGGCCTTTTATAAACAAATCCACTCAGATGAAGGTTCCAACGATGCCGACGACGAAGCTGATACCGTTATAGCTTCAGACACTCTTCTAAGGATTCATCTGAAAGGGCTCTCAGTCCCCGCAGCTGCTTCTTTGGTCGTCAAGCATCGTAAGAAGGCACCTAAATTCCCAGTTTTCAAGCCTTAGAGGTTGAGAAACCTTCCAAACAAGGAACCCCTTGTGATGAGAACACAGAGCAGCTTATCACGACCCGCTCCAGGTATAGGGGCACGAGTACGTGGGTACGTACAGCCTACGCCGCAGCATCGACGGTAGAACGTTGTTTTGGTCTTCTATACTTTCTAATATCTCACACAATATATATATATATATATATATATATATATATATATATATAATACTTATCGTGCTATCTCAACTCTAAATGGAGGAGCAATATGATGATATAATAAATGGTAGTCAATACTCAATCACATATAAAAACTAAAGGAAGATTTAAGCATGATATAGAATAGAAAAAAAGAAATACAAGTCTTAATACATCACAGGTCTAACTCAATATCTAAACACAACTTAAGATCTCAAAATAAAAGTACAATCCAAAGTCTAACTCGAAACAACTACTATATGATATGGAAATCTAAATGGCCTCAATATCTGGCACTACAACCTCAGGTGACACTCCATCTGTTAGCCCGTAGTAAGTGGAACACATCCTCACTAACCAGTCATCTAAAAAATATATCTAGTCAGGATTAAAGCGAAGTACAATCCAATAGCAGTTCCAATTAATTGATAATGACTATAAACAAAAATAGAGAATATAATACAAGACGAGAAACAATGAACAATATTATACTATGGTAGAAGAAATAAGTAAACAAGAGCAATATGGTATACACTGATCACGAAGAAATAGAACAAGACAATGAAATAGAATATGGTGAAGAACTGTAACTACACTAAGTGTTTAAAATACTAGTTAGATATACGATCGGCTTGGGTTGTACATTGTCTACTTAAACGTTAGATAAACATTGTCTACTTAAACATTGGATAAACATTGTCTACTTAAACATTGAACATTATCTAGGCATTAATAACATTTTTAGCTAACACTTCCCCTTTCCCCGACTAGTATAATGGATCCAACCATGACACGTTACGATGCAAGATACTCAAGGCATTGCAAACATTAAACATTTAATTTTGAACATTGAACATTGAACATTGTCTAATATTAAACATTGTCTTTAAACCATATGAGAATACAAGGAATAATAATACAATAATTAATATCCCATGATTGATCCATGTGTATACTAGTCCTTGTACCAATGTGTCAAGAGTCACGTAAAATATTTCTAAATACTTGTATTATAGTAATTATAAAAAATAGAAACTATCAGAGAATATACTCGCCTGTGGTCCAGAGCAATGAATATCAAATTGTGTCTGAACTGGTGTCTTACAACCCTATATATGAATATCATGTCAATGGAATGTAACGAATGATAAATGAGCCATAAATGCACTAAATATGATGTTCTAGGTCGAGACTAGGTCATAAAGTTATTTCTAAGTCAAAATAGTTAAACTAGGTCAACTCTAGGTCAAACAAGTCAAACTTGGTCAAACTAGCTATTTCTAGGTTGTATGAGTCCATCTCTAGAATATTGGGTCCATACACTATGTAACTAGGCTATACTAGCTATATTAGGATACCAACACTATACCGTATCATAAGATATGTAAATTATTAGATATGAAAATACAATAATATATATATACAAAATAAAAGTATATAGTACCCCTAGCTAAACTAATGCTAAGTGGATACCTTAGCTTTGAGCCAAATACGGTATCACATAACATACACAAACCCAATACCTTGAGCATAAACCAATACCTTGACATTACCTTGGTATCACAAGGTAATCCAATATCTAACATATATAACTAGCTACCCATACATACCTCACTATATACTAACATGCATTTAAAATCATAACTATACTATACCAACTAACATATATATATACACCAATTAACTAACTAACTAATATAATACTAACATACTATTTTATACTAAAATTAATACCTACAACTAACATAACTAGCATACCCATTGGATATTCAATATCTCATAACCTTAGTATAACTCAAGGTAAACTAGAAATAATACTAACCAATGCTAATATTAACTAGTGCTTATATATATATACCCTCATATATATATATACTAACTTCCTAACAATATTAACTAACTAACTTATCAATATAAACTAACTTAACTTATTAACTTATCTACAATTTAAACTATAAGCACTATGCTATATACTTAAGCTACTGCTGCTTATTACTGATGATTCTTCTTATCGCTGCTGCTGCTGCTGCTTATCGCTACTGCTGCTGCAACTTATCGCTGCTTCGGTTGCTGCTGCTTCTGCTTTCTGCTGCAGCTACTGCTTATCTCTGCTTCTGCTGTTGCTTTCTGCTGCAGTTGTTTCTTCTTTCTGCTGCAGCTGCTGCAGCTTATTGCTGCTGCTTCTGCTGAAGCTTCTTGTTGCTGGTGCTTATCTGCTACAGCTTCCTGCTTTCTGCACTGCTTTTTTCTGCTTTTGTACTGCTTATTCACTGCTTCTTATGCTTATTGCTCCCCATAGCTCACATGTACACATACACATACACATACACTCACTCACATATATCTATACACATAGACTCACTTACACACACACACACACACACACACACACACACATATATATATATATATATATATATATATATATATATATATGTATATATATATATGCTAACACATACCCACACTAATAATGCACATGAACTCTCCTACTCTACAATGACCACCAACACACCTCAAATAAAATAGAAAATATATATATATATATATATATATATATATATATATATATATATATATATATATATATATATATATATATATATATATATATATACCAATTATAAATACAATACTCTAATAGCTATAGCCAAGGTAAATTGAATTGGAAAACAAAGTATTAAACACGTGGAGTGCACCACACCCGTATCACACTCAATCTATGATATGATTGCGATACGGCTCCACTACACCACCAAACGTATCCCGAAGGACACTAGTAAGTCTAGAATCATAATTAGAGGCAACATGAGATGTTAGCTACTCATCTACGTGCCCGTGTCAAAATATAACAAGCTCAAACCCTTGTGTCGAAAGAAAATTCCCAAATCAACCCGTTTCGCCAAATTATCATGATACGGCCCTACGTATCCAATTTTAGACACGTACCTAGTCTCACACAACCAAATACATATCAATTTGGTCTAATTGACCTATTAACAAACATATGATGTGCCAATCTCGGAATTCTCCCAAAATTGACATAAAATACCACATAAAACTCACAATACGTAGCCAAATAGCCTATAACTTGTTCCTATAGGTAGTCCTATGCCATGGGGTCATTCCTAATAGTCAAATATATGATTAAGAACCTATAATAAAAGAGAAATTTAGAATTTATCAATTGTGAGATGGATTTGCAATAAAAATATAATTGGACACGATCCGGACACTATTTCTTCACCAATGCTCTTCCTCCTTGTGCTCCTTGCTTCTCTAAGATCTAATGCTCCTTGAGTGATGAGGATGAGGGAGAATGGAATGAATTTGGGAAGAATTGATGGAGGAATTGTGTAGAAAATCAATGAAGGGAAAATAGAAAATTGGGGATCTAGAATTTGAGATGTAGAATTAATGAGCAAATGAGAGGAGAGAGAGAAAGAGAGGCCTATATGTGGCCGGCCCCAAGTTCCTCCCTCTCCAAGCAATGTTCAATAACAACAATGCCCCTACATGCTAATATGATGAATAATTAAGAAGGGTATTTTGGGAAGTCTCTAACTAATTGCAATTAAACTAATTCTCCTTAGTTTAATTAGTGGAAATGGGTTCATTAGGCCTAGTCCATGTTGGCTCACTATTTGTCATAACAAGTCTAATATAGGTCCACTAATGTCAAGTCAAATTAAATAGGCTAGCCCATTAACTAAATTAAATGCTACAAGCCTCTAATTAAATATAGCACTCTAATAATTAAATAACTAATACAAGCATAAAATAATTATACATGGCCCACTAGTATTAATATTATATTCCTAAAATTAAATAACTAGGCCAAATTAACAATTTACCCCTCGCTGGAAAAGTGAGTGGGACACAGTTGGTAGTCAAACTCCGCAGAAAAGCTCCGGTACCTCCAGCGTCATTGGTAGCCACTAAAGATATGTTGGAAGAATACATCGCGACATCCACCGACGCATCGTCATTCGACGGTATGATCCCGTTAGAAGAAATCCCTTATTTTCTTGGTAAGGGATTGCCTCCAAATTAAAATGTTATTCCCACTAGGGGAACATAAAAGCTGATGTTTCCCCTCTCAAAGGTTTTTTCCTTTCTTTTTATGTCTGTCTGTTGCTTATAGATAAATCTATTACCTGTACTCGGGAATCCCAAGTAAGCAATAGGTAACAGATCCACAAAATTTTCTTATGCGATTATGAGTTCACATCCATATTACCTCTGAACCATATTCCTATTTTTAAGTAAAGTTTACTATGTCCATATTACCTCTGAGTAAACATTACCAGTGAATTGTAACTTCACGTCCATATTACCTCTGAACTACATTTACAAACATTAGTGATACGGTTTACCATGTCCATATCACCTCTGAGTAAACCTTACCATGAGACTTTAATTTATTATTGTACTCTCCCTAGTAAAGTTTAGCATGCCTATATTACCTCTGAGTAAACTTTACCCCAGAATTATGAGTTCATGTCCATTTTACCATTGAACCATATTTCTTATCTTAAATCTTCCCATCTCCAACCTGAGAAACCACCTAAACTAATCATTCATACTCTGTCAAAAGTACGCCAGCGGTGATTAGTCCACAAAATCCTGTCACCTCTGATAGGATTCCTGCCAAACTTATTATTTGTACCCAAGCACACCACAAATAATAGGTTCACTCATATATCCACAGAAAGATATTACAAGATTGTATTAAATCAGCAAAATAAAAGTTTTTGCTTCTAAAAAATAAGGGAGCCACATCAAAGGGCATGTTAAGGCCCCAGAAAAAGAAAAGTACAAGAAAAAGAAAGAAAAACTATGGCTCTTGGGGTCCGTCGACATTAACACATAGTTTATCAATCCGACGCCTCAGCCGATCTGCCTTAACAAGGACACCGTCTCTGGCTCGACGTTCAGCCTCTTGGCGGAGTACAACCTCATCATAGCAAAGTGGAACGTTGCATACTCTCTAGAGCACGGTTTAGGATTAAATCTGCACACACAAGTAGCCACCACTTACTCAACCGATCAAATCAGCCCCAATCAAGATGTCTGCTTCATCATTACAGCGTAGAGGAAAGGAGACAAACCTATCATCTTCAAAAAAGTCGAAGGCTGCAAGTACTTCATCGTAGACGAGCCAGAATCGAAAAGCGGTAGAATAAAACTCCACCGCTACAGTATCTGGACTAAGAGTATTATCCAGAAGATAGTATACGATCTGAAGAGTGACCAAGGCTTAAACTATAAAAAGGGCCGACGACTGCCACTATATCACTTTGCCCCAAAAGGCAAACCAGAGACGTATTACCAACGAACTGTCCATGGATTGCGGTATATCACTCTTTTTACCACTCCTGAGGGCTCGGAGGAAGAAGATGACATGCAGTCTCACTCTTCGCAATCTTTCACCTGAGACTCCGACGTTAGCATCAGAGAGGTAGTCAAACAAGTGTTGTCCAGTAATATAGCATCAGCGGATCCAGAAGAAGACGATAAGCATCCAATCAAGCTCTTAAAAATAGAACCGTGGGGTCAGAAACTAAAGACCTTATAGGAATTACGGTTCAAGCAATGGGAGCCTCCTACTAAAGACGAGGTTATACAAGTAGATTTGGGTGAGGATGCGGCTCCTAAACCCATATTAATTACTAAAAATCTCTCGAAAGAAGAGCGCAAATCCCTTGTCAATCTGGTAAGAGAATATATTAACGTCTTTGCATAGAACTACGAGGACATGCCAGGCTTGCATCCACACATAGCGGTACATAAGCTCAATATCCTGCCAGACGCTAAGCCAGTGAAGCAGCAGCAACGACAGTTCTGTCCGAAAATTATTAACACCGTTCGAAGATGAAGTAAATAAGCTAATAGCAAGTGGCTTCATTTGTGAAGAACAACACCCAGACTGGATAGCGAACATTGTCCCTGTCATCAAGAAAAATGGCAAAATTTAGGTCTGCATAGACTTCCGTAATTTAAATAGAGCTTGTCCAAAGGACGAATTTCCTCTCCCAATCGTGATGATTGATAACACTTATGGCTTTGAGCGTATATCCTTCATGGACGGGTTCTCAGGCACAACCAGATCAAAATATTTTTGGACGATGAGAAACACACATCATTTCGGACACCAATAGGGGTGTAATGTTATACAGTAATGCCCTTTGGTCTAAAGAACGTAGGTACTATGTTGATGACATCGCTGTCAAGAGCCGATTCCAAGATGATCATCTTTATGATCTAAAAACGATATTCAAACTGATGCGAGCCCACCAGCTCAAGATGAACCCTACTAAGTCATTCTTGGGGGTCTCCAGCGGCAAGTTTTTAGGCTTTATCATAACATCTAAGGGTATTCATATTGACCCTGAGAAAACCAAGGCTGTTCTGGATATACACCCTCCGAGGAACCCTCGAGAACTCCGTGGTTTACAAGTAAGGCTGTCATATATCAGGAGGTTCATCGCAAATCACATCGGACGATGTCGACCTTTTACTCAGCTCATGAAGAAAGGGGTCTCTTTTGCCTGGACAGAGGAGTGTCACCAAACATTTGATGATATTAAGAAGTATCTCATGAACCCCCCGGTATTGGTGGCTCCAGTCGTGGGAAAGTCCTTCTTACTCTATGTTCGAGCAATGGATCATTCTTTCGGTACTCTTCTCGCTAAAAATAATGACGAAGGCTACGGGCAAGCTATCTACTACCTCAGCAGAACTATGATTGGCAAGGAATACAAATATAATCAGGTCGAGAAAGAGTGTCTTGCTCCAGTGTTTGCTGTCCAAAAGATACGCCAATACTTGATAGGCAAACTATACATGTGATCTCTCGAGTAAACCCCCATAGAGTCCTGATGACCAAACCTGGAGCACTTAACTCTGGCTTGGCCATATGGGTAATCCTGCTATCGCCCTACGATATGGTGTTCGTCCCATAGAAGGCTATCAAGGGCCAAGCATTGGCCGACTTTCTAGCAGCTTATCCGGTATCGAAAACTTCGAAGCTTTATGACAGAATCCCCAACGAGGTGTTAGACTCAAATACTGTCATAATAGGAGGAGTAGTCTAGCGAATGTTCTTCGACGGTGCTTCTAGAATGGGACCAAAAAGCAACATCAAAGCCGGAGTGGGGATAGTGCGAATCTTCTGACGACTTGGTCATCCGTCGCGCATATTCGCTGACGAAGATATATTCCAACAACGTGGCAGAGTACAACGCTCTAATTATCGGCCTTCAGTTAGCCAAAAAGCTAGAGGTTGACTACTTGGAAACCTATGGGGACTCCAAATTAATAGTCAGTCAAGTCCGCAGCGAGTACAAAGTCTGGCACGAGAATTTACTCCCTTACCATCAGGCTGTTTTCGACATAATTTCTACTTTCTTGGAGTTCTTCAAAGAATATGTGTTACGGTTATAAAGTACCAAAGATGACGCACTCATCGGCCTTGCTGCCTTTTTAGCGACTCCACCCATCTATTAGTCACAGTGGCGGGTCGAGAACTAGTTTGCCCAAAAAGGAACTTGTGCTTTAAACTAAACCACTCTATGGACGCCGATACCAATATTAAAGATTGGAGACTCCCATTTATAGACTTCGCAGTCTATGGGATCCTTCGGGATGATACGAAGGAGGCCTTTTTCGTCAGAAGACGTCCTCTCTGATTCTACTATGATACAGCCACTAAAATAATGTACCATCGTTCCTATGACGGGCTTCTGCTACGGTGACTATCAGACGCAGAATCAAAACAAGCTCTTCGTGAAGCTTATGATGATGTTTGTGGTGCTTACCAACCTGACTCTAAGCTTCAAGACCATCTCCGACGTATGGGCTATTACTGGCTAACAATGGTGGCAGACGCTGTCGAATACGCAAGAAAGTATCGAATGTGTCAAATCCATGCGGACTTCATCCACTAACCCTTGGATTTCCTCTACCCGACTGTTGCGTTTTATCCATACGAAGCCTGGTGAATGGATATCATAGGACCGATCAGTCTGCCTTCGTCTAATGGGCATTGGTTCATCCTAGCCATTACAGACTACTTCTCCAAATGGGCAGAAGCAGTTCCACTCGCGGAACTAAAGACATCCAATATGATTAATTTTCTTAAACATCACATCATCTACCGCTTTGTCTTACCCCGCAGGATCATTCATGACAACGGTCCATAGTTCGTAATTCACGCTTTCTTCCAACTTTTCTATAAAAATTGAATCCAAAACATATCTTCAACCGCCTATAATCCAGCAGCGAATAGATTAGCCGAAGCATTCAATAAGACGATCATTAAGCTACTCAAAAAGTTTGTTTCAACTAACAAATGTGACTGGAATAAGAAGATGGGTGAATGTCTGTGGGCTTATCGCACGACGGTCCAAACTCCGACTAGCAGTACGCCATTCTCTTTGGTCTATGGAAGCAAAGATGTACTTTTTTTAGAGACCCAAATTCCTTCCCTTTGGGTGGCATATTCCAATCAGCTGACCGATAAAGACAACCATTGGCGATGCCTACAGGAAATAAAGGCACTCAACAAAAAATGCCTCCTGGATCAATAACGTATTGAGCTATATCAAGATCGGCTTTCCGGCGCCTTCACTAAGAAAGTGAAGGAAAGGATTTTCCAAGTCGGCGATCTTGTTCTAGCAGTAAAAAGACCAATGATCATGACCCACAAAAAAGTGAAATACTTCCAACCCAAGTGAGAAGGTCCCTTTGTGGTAGAAATGGTCTACTCTAGTGGCGCATATAGGCTAGCTAAGTCTAACGGTGACTTGCTCATGATGCCAATCAATAGTAAGTTCCTAAAGAAATACTAAGCCTAATACTTTGTACACCAAAAAAAACCCTAGCAAAGGGACATGTAAGTGTACTACTTACAACCAATCTGTAGCATACAGATAAATCGGTTATCCGTACCCGGGAGTCCCTAGCGCGTAATGGATAATGGATCCATAAAACTCCTCCAAGGCAAAATGGCTCTCGTCCACATCACCTCTGAACTATAAGCCATTCTTTCCGTCAAAGAAGACAGTCACGTCCATATTACCTCTAACTCATCTCTTTTGATTGATGTCTCCACTAAATCTCTACAAAGCAAGTAGTTCACCTATGACTATAAGCTATTCGTGTTCTCCAAGAAAAAAAGGCACTTACATCCATATTATGTCTTACTCGTTGCCCGAGCTATTGGTCCTACACTACAGTATACCTACCATTGCAGTTGGTGTCCCCACCAAACATTCTTAATGGAACTAATCTAACCTATCACGTCCATATTATCTCTGATAGGGATTGGCATTATCGCTGTTATGAAATTATACCACATCCATTATACCTCTGGTATAGTACTCATAAACCGCGATATCTATAACAATGAGAAATGTTCTAAACAGGAAGGGAGACAATTTTTTTATTCAAGATCATGAGTACATATGGAAGTCCATTACATTTAAGAATTTTTCATTAATATTCAAGATCATGAGTACATTTGAAAAGAAAGGGACCCCCACTATGCTGTTTCTAGTACCAACACATGTGAAGCCGACAGCTCAACGTATTCTGGGTCATCACTCCAGCAAGACTCCTTAGTACAGGCCACAACACGAGAAAAGAATCCATACTGATGGAACACAAGGGATCTTGCAACTCAGAGACGAGCCTCTACAAACCCAACTATGTCATGTGAAAGGACGCGACATAAAATCCCTATTGGGATAACTAACCCCGCTGCTGCCACTCAGATAGGACGTCAGGACTCGACCCGAGATCCAGCCAACACATCCTGGCCGCATACGGAGAGAAGCTACAATGACCTAGGTTGGAAGATCGCGGACAATCCTTCGAATAATATGCCTTTTCACCACGATCAACGGTGACTATGATATCCTTTCATGCTCCATCACATTCAGAGTAGTCCGAGATGGTTCATGCATAAACGTACACACCAAAGTAAGAATTATTTCAAGATCGTACAAAAGTGTGCATCAGTGTCATGCGCCAAGTAGCAGATCAGCCAAAGAAGATGTGCACAAGCTTCATCAGTGTCATGTGCATCAATATTAAGGTATACTATCACCACAGTGCAAAGGTGGATGCCAAAATTCAGAGGCCAATATGCTCCGCTGCGAAATCGGGTATTAAATTTTATCGCATGCCTCAGGTGCATGTCCGAAGACAACTTCACCCATGCTGCCAAGGAAGAATCCTCGTCGTCGACGCATCCTCAAGACGAAGCCATCGGCTATGACCATGCACGTTGGGCCATATAGTGGTAGGAGTGGTGCGAATGGGTGACACCCAGAGAGTGTCCAAGTAACCCAGAAGTAAAAAGAGAGTGCAAGTTCTGCAAACCTTCTCCGATGGCCGACAGGTGGTCGACCATCAGATGGAGAGGGTCGACGAACCGCTCGACGGACTTTCCCGTGCACGAATTCAACAGACATAGCAAAGAGAGAGAAATGTACTACTCTCCTTCTTCTTAGCCCTCTATTTATAGCAAGGACGCCATTAATAGCTCACGAGTTCCTAGGCACTAAAATTATGGGACAAACCTAACAGTCAGAGGATGAATCTTTGCCTAGGCGAATATGCCTAGCAAAATAATCTCCCAATATGCCAGATGCACCAAACAACACGCTATGTTGAAGAAAGAATACTTCGTAGATGCGTCGCATATAGGGATGCCTCACACGTGTACCAAAATAATTCCTCCACATATATCTTTCATGCTTCTGTTCAAAGTATTCTGAACTTTAAACTTACAAAGTTTCAGTTCAGAAATTTTAAAGAGGGTCTTATAGAAGCATAAAAAATCTACTTCATGTGCCCTAGAGACCTTGCTCCATGAGTCATAATGATACGCCTCAGTAGTCTAACTCATTGTGCCACAGGATTCTTGCCAATGCGCTAATAGTCTAAATGGAGTCTCATGCGCCCGCAACGCCATGCGCCCTCCTACATCTAGGTGTCTCATGTGCCGGCAGCGCCATGTGCCTACCTACATCTAGGTGTCTCATGTGCCCATCGTTCCATGCGCCCCTATGTATCTAAGTATCTTATGCGCCCGTAGTGCCATGCCCTATTATGATCCTGCCAACTCTTATGCACCATAATGTCATGCGCCATATAATTTATGTACATGCGCCTATGTGATGCCTTGTTGAAGGCTATAAATAGTTGGTGTTTTCCTTACATAAAAGGCATCGAGAGATCCATACACCCACACGTAAAAGAAAGAGAAAGCAGAGCTAGCCGCCTCTACAAGAGAAGGAGACAGAGTACCGCCGAAGCCTCATCGACCCTCTCTTGGTCCCGAATCCTCAACGGAGTAAAGGAGTCACAACAGTGCTCGATCTCCACCGTCACACTTATCCCAGATCTTTTATACTTAGATTCTCATATATAAGGTTTGTCTTATACTCTTCGTCAATTTGTAACAAATAAGAATTGTACACCTTCATCAAAAATACTACAACGATATTTCACATATTATTTTTTGCGATGTCGATAGTATCCATGCGCTTAAAGAAAGATTTTACCGACAGCACATCTTCAGAACGCAGCCTTTCAGCCACGACTATGCACATCAAGTTATTAGGTGCATTTGTGCATGTTCTTGGTAATTTTTTGCCCATACAACAGGCTGTGCGTATGTGTCCCTTTGTCTAGGCACGCAGGTGGAGGTCATCATTTTCTTTAAGCTCTCTACCTTTGGTAAGTGAGATGATAGTAGAATGAAAGACCATCAGAGGCAGAGGATCGATGAAATAATTGACAGGATTCCCTTTGTCCGACTTTCGTAAAGGCATCATATAAAATAGAGTATGTTCTTTTTCTCCCTCAGCCTCTATTTATAGGCAAGGCTACCCAAGTGACGGTTGGGTTCTCGAGTAGTAGGATGCCGGAATGAACCTACCATTTAATGGATGAACCCACGTCTCAGAAAAATAGAGAGAAGTTACAGTTTAACAGGTTCTTTAAATCCCTTAGCATGCGGTAGGGATCCATTAGCCCAGGATCAAAAAACACAACCTGGCATCTCTGCCCAAGCAGCATTGGCTAACATTAAATTACGTGACTGACAATTTGGTTACCGTATGACTTAGACATTTTGAAATAAAGCTTCATAGTTCGTGTTAGCCGACTGTATGAGATCCCCAGCGATCTTTTCAGAAATTTAGGCATCATTATCCTTTAATGAGGATTTTATAGTCTGTCAAAGAAAGATTCGACATCAAGTTTATGCGGCAAACAAATAATGCGGCACGAAATCCATACGGTTTGAAGATTGGTGCGCACACGACTGATTGATCCATGCTTATAGTTCAAAGTATTCCAAACTTAACTAAGTTAAGTTTGAAAACTTTGAAGGGGGTCTTGTAGAAGCATGAGAAATTATGAACCATGCGCCAAAGGCAACTCAGTCCCGATGCTCAACTACCCTCCAATTCTGAACCAACTACCACTGCTGCTGCAGTTGATCACCATATCACTGGCACACGATGTGCACACAGTGTACACAGTGCTCGATATTCTCTTACAGTACTTGAATGTGCACCAACACTCCCGCACATTAGATAATATATGTACACCAGTATATATACATATATATATATATATGTATATAATATCCTAAGAATATAGAATCTAAATAGATGCATTCTAATATTAGTCAATCCATCAAGCACCTTGAGTGCACCAATCAAGATACTCTCTATAGTGTCATGATACACTATAAATCACATGCCAAATCCCCTAAAAAGGATACAACTTCATGTAGAAATCACTATAGAACTAATAGGGACTAACTCTCTCCCCTTGTGGGTATTCTTAAACCAAGGGAGGGCTCCTAATTGTCTTCAAAACAATGATAACAAAATTTAAAAGATTGATTTCAGAATTTTACCTCTTGGGAGATGGATTCCCAATGCAAACCAATGATTCACTAGCCAAACTTCTCCTACTCCAATGCCACTTGAGAACTAAGCTTCTAGGCTTCTTAGATGAGGGAAATGAGAGGGATTGGGGTTTGATTTTCTAAAATTTGGTGGAGGAATGAGGGTTTTGGGGAAGAACTAAATTTAGGGTTTCATGAACTTAAAATGGAGCTTGAGGGTGGCTCCCCCCTCTCCTATATAGGGTCGACCAAGGAAGGCCTAGGGTTGGCTAAGACACAAAGTCCAAAATGCCCTTTAGGATTTTTATGAAGAGTTTTTCAATAAGTGGAGTTTTTATCCCTAATGAAAACTTAACAAATTTCTAATTAAATGAAGGGGATTAACTAGTTGGTCCAAAAATGTCTAGTCTAAGATTGAATCTAATAGTTACATCAAGTCTAGCCCACTAACCCATATTATTATTATTAATTATAATATATATACTGTATATATTATATAAATTATAAACAATATATATATAACTATTACAGTTGACAAAAATGTCCCTACTATAGAAATATGGTAGTGATAAGTCTACCCTCATAAAAAAAAATTTGTCCTCAAAATTAAACTAAACTAGCACAAGAACACAATCAGAACAATAAGAACAATACCTCTAGGCTCGAAGAGATATGGGTATTGCTCGCGCATTTCATCCTCCCTCTCCCAGGTTGACTCATCTGGAGAATAATGTCTCCATGCGACGTGAACCAAAAAAATAGTCTGGTTCCCAAAAACCTTCTTCCTGCGATCCAAAATCTCTATTGGCTACTCTAGATAGCTGAGAGTCGGACCAACCTCGATCTTCGAGTGATCCAGTACGTGACTAGGATCTGCCACGTACCGTCTTAGCTACACACGTGGAACACGTCATGTACTCCCTCTTGTGCATGCGGCCAGTCTAGTCTGTAGGCCACTTCACTGACTTTCACAAGAATACCGAAAGGTCCGATGTACCGTAGACTAAGCTTTCCACCTCCACCAAAGGAAATCATGCCCTGTGTCGGAGAAATATGCAATAACACCAAATTGCCAACCTAGTACAAATGCATCCTTAATACGCAATCTAAAACAATATAATCACAAGCAATTTTAATAAAACCTATACCTCAAACTCTAAGGGTCTACGTTGGTTGTCGGCCCAATGTCGCTGTTTGTCCTACGCCACTCGAAGTCTATCTCTGATGAGTTTTATCTTCTTCGCTGCATCCACGACCATCTCTGGCCCCAACAAGGTCCTCTTACCGATATTATCCCAAGATAACGGTAAGCGACACCTTCGTCCATATTGAGCCTCAAATGGCGATATCTCAATACTGGCATGGTAGCTATTGTTGTAAGCAAACTCTACTAGGTGTAGATGATCCTCCCAAGAACCTCCGAGATCCAGAACACAAGTTTGTACCATATCCTCGAGAGTCTGAATAGTCCTCTTCAACTTCCCGTCTGTCTGGGGGTGATATGCGGTACTAAACTTGAGCTGAGTGCCCAAGCTAGCCTGCAAACTCCTCCAAAAGTGGGAGATAAAATCACTATCCCGATCCGAGATGATGCTAACAGGAATCCCATATAATCTAAAAATCTACCTCACATACATCTCCGCTAGCTTCTTCGTCGATGTACCTACTTTGAATGGTAAGAAGTGGGCTGATTTGGTCAACCTGTCTATGATGACCCAAATCGCGTCTTTTCCTCTTGGAGAACGCGGAAGCCCCAAAATGAAATCCATAGTCACATGCTCCCACTTACACTCTAGGATGGGTAAAGGCTAAAGCAATCGACCCAGCCTATGTCTGTCTTTCTTTACCTGCTGGCACACTAAACACCTGGATACGAAGCGTGCTACCTTGTACTTTATACTATACCACCGTACGTGCTCCCTTAGGTCTCGATACATCTTGTTGGCACCTGGATGTATCGAATACTGAGAATGATGTGTCTCCTACAAAACCTCCTTGCATAGCTCCCTGCTCGGCACACATATCCTAGTACCATGTCGCAATGATCCATCTTCAGCAATAGTGAAGTCCTTTGATAATCCTGTTTGAACCTGTACCCTGATACTCCTTAGAGCCCCATCATCAAACTGTGTAGCTCTGATTATGTCCATCAATTTGGACTGTATCTATAATCCCCATATCTGAATATCGATACCAGGAACTAGCACCTCAATTTCCAAGCTCTCAAGATCGGCCAACAAGTGTCAGATTGTCATCAAGTATATAGCCATCGGATACCTGCTCAAGGCATCGACGACTACGTTGGCCTTCCTTGGGTGCTATTGTAATGAAATATTAAAGTCCTTCATCAACTCCAACCACCTCCTTCGCCTCATGTTCAGCTCTTTCTGCGTAAGTACGTACTTCAAGCTTTTGTGGTCTGCGAAGATCTCCACACGCTCTCCGTACAGATAGTATTTCCACGACTTTAGAGCAAAGATGACCGCTGCCAATTCCAAATCATGGGAGGGATAATTTTTCTTATGAAGATATAATTTCTTGGAAGCATAGGCAATCACTTTCCCGTGCTGCTGAAGAACACAACCCAAACCCTTCGCTGAATCATCACTATAGATAATGAATCCACATGTCCCTGATGGCAACGTCAAAACTGGAGTAGTCGTCAATCTCTTCTTCAGCTCATCAAATACGGCCTAATATTCCTTCGTCCAGACAAAATCTATATCCTTCCTGGTCAGCCTAGTCATCGACTCTATAATCCTGGAGAAGTCTTGTACAAACCTCCTGTAGTAACCAGCTAGTCCGAGAAAACTTTTGATCTCCGCCACTGAACTGGGAGTAGTCTATGACTCTACTACCATGATCTTCTTCGGGTAAACTGAGATCCTATCACCCATCACCATATGCCCATGGAATTCAACCTTGTCAAGGAAGAACTCACACTTTGAAAGCTTCCCGTAAAGCTCTTCCTTCCAAAGAGTCTCCAAACCATCCTAAGGTGCTACTCATGCTCCTCCGTGGTCTTTGAATACACAAGAATGTCATCGATGAACACCACCACGAACTTATCAAGGTACTAGTGGAACACCTTATTCATCAGGTTCATGAATACCGAGTCTGAAAAGTTGTTTTCAAAATGTCTTCTTTCTTCACCTTCACCTGGTGGTAGCCTGACCTTAATTCTATCTTTGAGAATACCTTTGCTCCGCTAATTTTATCGAAGAGATCATCTATCCTCGGCAGCAAATATTTGTTCTTAATAGTGAGGTTGTTCAGAGCTTTGTAGTTGATGCACATGCGTACCGACCCATCATTCTTTGGTACAAATAATACCGGGGCATCCCACGGTGATAAACTAGATTTGATGAAGCCCTTGTCCTGCAACTTATCAACCTGCTTCTTCACTTTTGCCAGTTCACTATTGGTGACCCTATAGACGTGCTGTGATATTGGCTCTGTGCCTGGTACCAAGTGTATAGAGAACTCGATATCTCTGGCTGGCGGCAAACCTGGCAACTCCTCTAAAAATACATCCAGGAACTCCGTTATCAAAGGATGTGGCAACTACTTCTCTTCCACTCTGGCTACAAAAAAGATTCTTCTGCTCTACTCTGCTGCTCCTCTAGTGACCTCGAACTCTGGCTCTCTTAACGGTCAAAATATCACTCTGCCTCCATGACAATCTATTGTAGCAAGGTGCCTACTCAACTAATTCATCCCGAGTATAATATCGTATCCCGGAAGGGGTATTACGAGTAAGTACACACTTAACTCTCGGCCTCTCAAAGAAACTCTTCGATCCTTTTAAAAATCACTTACTAGGATAATGCCTCCCCCAGTCGTGATCTTACAAGCACCGGAATCACTTACTAGGGTTCCGCCTCTAGACGGTGATTAAGAACATAAGATACATATACGAAACTATTGGAAGCACCGGAATCGAATAATGCGAATGCTAGAATGGAATCGAGAAGAACTAAACCTGATATCACGTCTCCGGCTGGTTCTGCCTCCTCGACCGTCATGGCATACGCTTATCCCTGATGTGCACCTCTCTGTTGTTGCTGGTGCTGGTGCTGGTGCTGGACAAACCTCTGCTGCTATGGCATGAGTGGAGGTCCCCTCTGCTGGCCTCCTGGTGTAGTAGGTACTGTGGCTGGTCCCCTCTGAGCGGCTGCTCCACCCTGACCTGGACGAGTCTGAATAGATGGATAATCTCTCAACTGGTGCGCTGACAATCCATAAGAAAAATATGTACCCAGTCTCTTTCTGCAGATGTCTCTAGTGTGTCCCACATTCTAGCAGTATCACACTGGACAACGGGCTGGGTCTACCTCTATGGTTGCTGCTGGATATGTCCTCGAGCTGGTGCCTGGTGCTGCTAGGGCTGATACGACCTCTATTGTTGCTGAAAGTGGGTACGCTTGGCTGGTCCTACGCTACCACTCGCTCCTCCAGAAACATTGTGTCCTTTCTTGGGCCTGAGGTCCATATCATCCTCAATAATCTGGACATCCATCAGAATACCCTCAAAGGTAGCAGTACGACATCCAGAAGTACAAGACTTGATCTTTCTCATCAACCCCTTCCTGAACTTTCGGGCTCGGTCTCCTAAGTCCCGAATCATCGACGGTGCAAAATGACTCAAGAGGCAAAACTCTGTGGCGTACTCGTCGACCGACATGTTCCCTTGGACCAAGTTATGGAACTGAGTTTCCAAGGCTTCCAGGGCCATGTCAGGAAAGAACTTCTCCTTGAAAAGTTCCTTGAAAGCCTCCCAAGTAAGTCCTCTAGCAGTAAGTCTTGGCTCTATACGATACCAAGTCAGCGTGATATCGAACATCTGGTTGCCGGCGACCTCGATCTGCAGACTCTTTAGAATCTGAGCCAAGTGCAAGTTCTTTTCTATTCCTCCAGCCAGTCGTCGGCGTAGAGTATCCCCTCGATACCCTTGAACTCCCGAGGTATCATCCTCTTGAAGTCCATGATAGTTCCTAACATCTGTTGCTGTTGTTACTGCTGCTAGCCAGGATGCTGCTGTGCGACTCTCTCTACTACTTGGAGAGCAACCTGATGAGTATTCTCCATACTCTCCCTCATCAGCTCAGTTTACGATTAGTGTGCCTCTATCTTTACCCTCTGTGCCTCAACCTGAACTCGCTGAGCCTCTGCCGACGTCCTCTGAGCATCCACCATGCCCTGGATCAATACGAACATCTGTGCCCCATCAGCGGGCATACCTCCTGGAAACAAAATCTGTGGTGGTGGAAGGTCCTCCCCAACAACCGGGACAACCCTCTGGACAGTTGGGGGAGGAGGACCCCCGAAAGCTGCAAAAACTTCTACATGAACATGTGAAGTAGGAGGAGCAACTCCAGCTGTTTGGGTGCTAGGTCGAGAGTAGCAGACCTCTCGAAAGCTGCGGGTCCCGATCTCAGCGACCTAGTATTCAGTGGCATCTTGAAGACAAATCGAAAGAAGAAATCAATTAAGGCAAAAGATACAATATCATCAAAGAATGACAGTAAAATTTAAAGGAAGTAATTATTCAGAATAGAGAAATTAATTTAGAAATTTTCTTGTTGTGATTGAGCATACTCTCATCTATACCATATCTCATGCTTGTAATAGCATACTAAGTCTGAGCACTACTATGATACTGTACTTGTTGTGACCTAATCCTACTCTTCTAGACCTGCACGGGACACCACTAAAACATGTCACGACCCGCACCCAGAAATTGGGCATGAGTCGTGGGTACGTCCAGCCTACGGCACAATATCGACGGTAGAACGATGTCTAGGTCCAACATAGCTATCTATTAAAGATATTAAACCTGTCAACATCTTTCAACTCCAAACGGGTGAGAATGAATATGTATATGATCATCAATTCATACTGTACTCAATCACAATAACTAAAAGAAGGTAAATGGCATGATAAGATATGAAAATGATGCAAAAGAAGTTCGGACATAAGTCTAGAAAATATCTCAAATAATAACAAGTCTAAGAGTCTAACTATCTCAACACAGATTAGGTCCCAACATAATACAACTCAAGTCTCAAAGTCTAGAACAATCCAATACATAAATAAACTTCGCTAAGTGTTGTCTAAACAACTACGGGTGGTGTCTCCTCTATGTGGAGTGTCTCCTCTGGAATCTCCGGGATGTAATCATCATCTACTCTTATACCATAATGGGTAGGACAAAAATCCATATGATCCTCTAAAAAATGTTACCCAGTCAAGATTGGAGCGACGCACGAACACTAACAGCAATTTTAATTATATTGATAAAAATAATAAAAAAATATAAAAAAATATATGATGAAAGAAATACTGGAAGATAAGGAATACTGCAGAGATATATAATCATCACATAGAACTAACTAGCAATAAACATATATATGAATGCTAGAAATGAATGTACTGGAGCAAGAATAGAAATACTGGCTAAGTGTCATAAAATATCAGTTTGCTATGTGATCGGCTTGGGACTAGATCAGGCTTGTTATATATGATTAGCTTTGATACATGTGAGGTCAGGTTAACCATTTGGTCAGCTATGATACGAGCAAAACTTAGGCTAATCATTTATAACAGACAATGAGGCATATAAATGGTCAGGCTACACCCTACGTGATGTGTTGGGTGAGCTATGATGCATATAAGGTCGGTATGATCACATAACTTGCTAATATTTTACCCATTCCAGCTAGTACGATGGATCCAATCATGACTCCTCTTGACAGGTATCTATGATACTAGCCCGTGTATCCACTGTGTCAGAATCAAGTATACACTACGACTATAATCATAGTAATGGTCAAATAATAAAAACTGCCAAAGAATGTACTTGCCTGTGGTCCTGAGCAATAGGCGAGGATCGATGTCCAAAATAGAGTCACAAAGACCTAAATATAGAATAATAGTGTTAATTGGTGAATTGAGAGGATAAGCATGATTAACTAACAATTGATGATCTTTCTAGGCCACGTCGAAGTCCATACTAGTCAATTCTAGGTCATGGTAAGATATACCAACTAATACTAGTCCATATTAGGTAATAACTATATACTGCTAGCTAATAATTATTATTATACTAGATACTAAT
Organism: Iris macrosiphon; assembly: GCA_036927795.1. Lineage (NCBI taxonomy): Eukaryota > Viridiplantae > Streptophyta > Magnoliopsida > Asparagales > Iridaceae > Iris > Iris macrosiphon. The sequence goes on from JAYESA010000018.1 coordinate 52,092,517, forward strand.
AGCATATAATAATTCCTATACTATGTTGTCATGGTATCCTGCTGATACCTTACCATTACTATTAACTTAGCCTAACTAAGATAATTTCTTCTACCAACTACTTGATTGTATTGGAATAATCCTACTGGTAATCAAAAGCCAACTGCAACATTCTACATTCATAATCTTAGTCTATAATTGATATATTTCTATCATTCACTCCTTGATGACCATATACTCCATTTGGTGTCCCTTTTTTTAATTTTTCTTGATGTTCTCAACTGGTACATCTATATATCACTGATACTGATATACCTTATACCCGAGTGTGACTAACTAACAACTTGGTGCCACTCACCTACCCTCACAGCCCTTAATAGAGAACTGATACATGTATCAGATAACAATACTCAAGGTACCACGGTTATCTCTTTTGTTTTAAACTGGTACACAACACTGCAACTAGTACTTAACCCCTCATATGTTAAGACCCACACCCGGTGAAGGGCAAGAGTATATAGGTACGTCCAGCCTACGCTACATCATTGGTAGTAGAACGTTGTTTATGTCGATAATACTATCTAATCATCTCACAATAATATATAATCTGCCAATAATATCTCAACTCCAAGAAGGAGGGCACTAAACTTAATGCAACACAATACTCAATCATATTTCTATAGCACGATAAGATATCAAAGAAGTCTAACATAACTATGCAGTCTAAATATAACAACAACAAATTGAAACAATATTCAAGTCTCAAATATACGCCGAAAACAAATCCGGTACAAAAATGCAATAGAAAACTAACTATCATAACTAGTGATTCCGGCTAGTTCTTCCATCTAGTGGGTCCATGTCTGCACCATCTATAGGTCGAGGTCCATAGTACATCGGACACCAATCTCCCGGATCCTCTGAAAATGTTATCCAGTCAGGAATGGAGCAAAGTACAACCCAATAACAGTTCCAATTAATTAACAAAAACTATAAAATAGTAAAATAGAGGATATGGAGTCTACAAGAATGAAGGAGATGAACAGGCAAACTAGCAACAGAAATATAAATTAATGAGTACAAGAATGAAGGAGATGAACTATAATATCAGAAATAGAACCGGGTAATCTATGAAGTGAATATGGAGTCTACAATATACTACGTGTTTGAGATACTAACTAGATATATGATCGGCTTAGGATATTCAATGATTATACTAAGGAGCTAACTCAACCATACGTAAAGTACATGATTAGTTAGTAGCCAATAACTACACTACTAGCCGATAGTTCTTGATCACATATTTAATTTATAATTTTCCTGCCCCGACTGATACGATGGATCCAATTATGACACGTTACTAGCCAATATATCCAATATTTAACCAATAATATCCAATGTTATCAAATACCAACAAGGAGCAGTATTCGATACCATCTCGATAATCAAGGTAACATCTTATGACTGACGATCCAATAACAATACTAATCCGTGTACCAAAGTGTCAAAGAATTATAAGTAACATTTCTAAATACTTGAATTATAGTAGTAATCAAATAATGGAAACTATCAGAGAATATACTCGCATGTGGTCTAGGACAAGTAATGTAAATCGGTGTCCAAACTGGTCTCACAAAGACCTAAATATAGAATATTGCATTAATACAAGGTTTTGAAATAAAAATAAGTTAAACTAATCAAATTCTAGGTCATAAAGCCATTTCTAAGTCAAAATAGTCAAACTATGTCAAATCTAGGTCAAATTAGTCAAACTTGGTCAAAGTAGCTATTTTTTGGTGGTATAAGTCAATCTCTAGGATATTGGGTCCATACATTATGTATCTAGGCCATACTAGCTATGTTAGGATACTTGGATACCAACACAATACCGTATCATAAGAGACGTAAGTTATTAGATATGAAAATACAATAATATATATACAAGACAAAATATATAGTACTCCTAGATAAACTAATGCTAAGTGTGTCATGCCCCGATCCTGAAGGTCCCGACAACGCCCCCGCCGGACGCGAATCATCGTGCCTCGGTGCTCCCGCTGGGCGTATAGTCGTTTGCCATCTGGACGTGATGCCGTGCAAGCCTGGGGTTGCGACCGTACAAGGCATCATCGTTAAAGTTGTGGCTATCATCGAATCGATCGAGTACGCAGCGGAGGTACAATATTACAAACAATAAATCCATCTAAGCATACGGGGCAAATCACAAGGCATGAGGTTCTTTGAATAAAATGACATCGTTCTATACAATATGTCCCTATATACAAAAGTAGCTCAAAGCAAACTCGATACGGCTCAAGGCATCGAAACCAGATTTTTGGGTCCTGGGGATGAGATACGACTATCGCTTCCTCGGATGATCCAGTACCTGCGAACAAGTAAACTGTTGGTGGGTCAGCACTTTGGAGAAAGTATTGGTGAGTCTAAAATCAACGAACAAAAGCAACATTCACTAAATCCAATACTAAGTAATTATGTTATAAAATATTTTATTATTAGTAATCTTTCTAGTTTTACCTAGGTTCGTTACATGAAGCACATGAGCAAAGTCATATTACTTCTTTTCGAAAACATCTTTTAAAACAGAGTTAATGTTTGATTCATTCAAGCATACGAGGCAAATAGTTCAAGCACGATATACTAATCAGGGTGTGCGCAGCGTGTCTCGTGAGCTATACTCAAAGACTCTAGGTACAATACAGCATCTAGAAACTATCCTTCTAATAAGAAAATACGATAAACTAGCTATATTCTTTCGGTCCCCGAGAAACTCAACATCAGTAGCGGTAATCCAGCTAACCAATGACTCCTTTATCTGATACTATTAGCAGTTGTGACTCATGGTTCAGCTCTACACTAATAGCCATTATTCGACCGATGCAATACATGAAGCACTATTAGATAGACTCAAAGATGCACATGTTCATGAACAAGCAGGCTATATATATATAAACTCTGTGTGTTTCTTACCCCTTGCCAATCGGTTATCTCAGCAACAAACATACAAGTTAGCAACAATTTACATATATAAATATGTGGTTCTCTTTCCCTGTTCGTCTCTGCATCAAACAGTTTGGTATGTAAGAAGGTTAGCCTAGCATGCTCCCTAACTACCTGAATGCAACTATCTCCATCAACAAGCTAACTTCTCTAACACAAACTCAACTCTTCTCAACAGAAGTACCGTCTCCCATTTAATAGCCACGTCCCCCTGGATCCCGTAGGACCGGAACATCAAGACGCACTATTAGTCTCACCCCATCAATCTCTATCGACCATTCTAATAGCCACGCCCTGAGCTCTGGGCGCACTATTAGTCTCCCAACTTGTCATTTAGCCTCCATCCATCGCAAGCTCCATCTATAACAAGCATATCACATATCACAATAATAACACAACGTGATAATACACGCATTCAATCCATCTAACTCTTATCTAATAGCCGCACCCCCTAGATCCCGTAGGACCAGAACATCAGGGCGGGGTACTAGTCTCTGCACAAACAAGACAAGCATTTACTCTTAATAAAACAAGTATACATTGCATCGATCTTTTACATCCAAGACAAGCAATTATATACACGATGACAAGGAAACAAATGAACGATCTTTTAATTGAAGCTAGCATGGCACGGGTCTATTTATCTCTTCAAGTTAGCATGCAGTACTACTCTTTCTTTCTTTAGCATGGCAAGGTTCATTCGATAGCTGTGTAAGTGTAACTAGCATGCAATATTTTTTATACTTAGTACGGCAATGGTTCTATCTCTTTTAGGCCGGCAGGTTCTCGTTCTATCATTCATGCAAACTTATCTTATTAAGCAAATAAGCAATTCAAAAACTCAGATTCATTATTAAGGCATAGAAGAATCAGAGAATAAAGTTTTTGCCCACTCACCTAGATCAGTCATCTCCTGATTCAGCAAGGAGCTCTTCAAGAAGGTTTCCTTTTTGAGTCAGCAAATCGATATCTCTGGTACATAGTACCAACGCGGAGCGGGATACTATATACTTACCCACCAAGAAAGAGTTTTGTCCTCGAAACTTCATGTAGAAAATTTTGATATCTAGAGCAGCGATAGTCTTCATCCCTCACCATCCTCTATCAAAAACTCTAGCAAACCACAAGCACAAAATTATAACTCTCAAGCAACAAATCAAATTCAGAAAACTTTTTGCTAGCATCTTTGAGAATATCTTTGGACTTATTGTATAGAACGTTCAACTCAGTAAGGATATCAATGCATAAGGAATTGTCATATAAGAACATCAGCGAAATGGGCATAAGGCCAGAGGATCGAGTTGCTCTGATACCATTATATCATGCCCCGACCCCGAAGGTCTATATAAAGCCCCCGTCAGGCACGAATAACCGTACCTCGGTGCTCCCATAGGGCGTATAGTCGTTTGCCATCGGGACGTGATATCGTACGAGCCTGGGGTTACATCTGCATAAGGCAACATCGTTAATGTTGTGGCTATCATCGAATCGATCGAGTACGCAACGGAGGGACATTATTGCAAACAATAAGTCCATTTAAGCATACGGGGCAAATCACAAGGTACGAGGTTCTCTGATTATAATGATATTGTTCCATACATTATGTCCCTCTATACAAAAGCAGCTGAAAACATACTCGATACGGCTCAAGGCATCGAATCCAGATTTTTGGGTCCTGGGGATGAGGCACGGCTATCGCTTCCTCCGACGATCCAGTACCTACGAACAAGCAAACTGTTGGTGGGTCAGCACTTTGGAGAAAGTACTAGTGAGTCTAAAATCAACGAACAGAAGCAACATTCACTAAAACCAACACTAAGTAATTATGTTATAAAACATTCCATTACTAGTGATCTTTCTAATTTTACCTAGGTTCGTTATATGCAGTACAAGAGCAGAGTCCTATTACTTCTTTTCAAAAATATCTTTTAAAACAGAGTTCATGTTTGATTCATTCAACCATACGAGGCAAACAATTCAAGCACGATATACTAATCATGGTGTGCGCAACGTGTCTCGTGAACTATACTCAAAGACTCTAGGGACAATGCAGTATCTAGGAACTATCCTTCTAACAAGCAAACACGATGAAGTATTTATATGCTTTTGGTCCCCGAGAAACTCAGGATCAGTAGCGGTAATCCAGCTAACCAATAACTCCTCTATCTGATACTATTAGCATATGTGACTCATGGTTCAGCTCTGCACTAATTGCCATTGTCGGACCGATGTAATGCATGAAGCACAATCAGATAGACTCTAAGATGCACATGTTCATAAACAAGCAGGCTATATATATATATAAACTCTTTGTGTTTCTTACCCCTTGCCTATCTGAACCCGTACCTAAGATACCTCTTTGTGTTTCTTATCCCTGCAGCAGACATACAAGTTAACAATAATTTTCATATATAATCATATGGTTCTCTTTTCCTATCCATCTCTGTATCAAACAGTTAGGTATCCAAGAAGGCTAGCCTAGCATGCTCCCTAACTACCTGAATGCAGCTATCTCCATAAACAAGCTAACTTCTCTAACACAAATCAACTCTTCTTAGCAGAAGCACCACCTCTCATCTAATAGCCACGCCCCCTGGATCCCGTAGGACTGGAACATCAGGACGCACTATTAGTCTCTTCCCATCAATCTCTATCCACCATTCTAATAGCCAAGCCCCGAGCTCAGGGCGCACTATTAGTCTCCCAACTTGTCGTTTAGCCTCCATCCACCGCAAGCTCCCTCTATAACAAGCATATTATATATCACAATAATAACACAATGTGATAATACACACATTCAATCCATCTATCTCTTATCCAATAGCTGTACACCACTAGATCCCGTAGGACCGGAATATCAGGGCGGGCTACTAGTCTCTGCACAAACAAGACAAGCATTTACTTTTATAACAAAATAAGCATACATTCCATCAAACTTTTGCATCCAAGACAAGCAATTATATATGATGACATGCAAACATATGAACGATTTATTAATTGAAGCTAGCATCGCACGGGTCTATTTATCTCATCAAGTTAGCATGCAACACTACTCTTTCTTTCTTTAGCATAGCTAGGTTCATTCTATAGCTGTGTTAGTGTAAACCCCCTCGACCAAATTTAGGCCTACTTAGCTTAGATGAAAAGATTAGGGTTAATTTGGAGCTAATTAGAATTAATACACAGTATTTTATATTTGTTGTGCAATATTTATATCACTTAGTGCACCTTACCGTTGCTTCGATATTTAGAGCACTACACTAGTTATTATCTGCAAACAAATTTCATACACTTTTCCTAGACATGCCAGCCTACTATTTTGACCCTTGTGTAACTCACAAATACTCTATTTTGTGCTTCATTTTAGTCGCACAATAATTGTTACAAATGTTCATGTTTAAATCCAATTAAATCCAACTTTGCATTCCTTGTACGTTCCAATCGAAATTGGAGACACAATCTTGACCTATTTTGTACAAACCAATTTATGATAATATTCTATTCTGAGTCCTCTATGTCCATGACATGTGTCCCACCTAATTTTAGCCCCAGGTACTTCCAATTAATTCAAGAACATCATTTGCATTAATTTTAATTAATTTAATCCAATTTCCATCTTTATGCAATTTTCTAATTGTTAGAGACTTTATTGCAAGAGCGCATTAAGGTGTCCACACCTTTGGACATAATACATGAAGAAATCCATTTTTTCTTCATTATTTGGTCATATGAATTTTTCCCATGATTTTTGGAATGTGCAACACACAACATCACCCCCTCATCAAATCCTAGCCATGCATTCCAAACCATGCAATCCTAACCCTCCAAACATCTCCATGTGAATCCAAGTCCATCCCAAGTAGGATGTTGACCAACCCAACTTCCTAGGTCAACACCCAAACCCAAATTCTATCTACACCTATAAATACTTTTTTTTTTCTTTTTTTATTCATTCATATAGACCCTAACTAGACCTATCCGCCACCCCCTTTCCATGTTCTCCACTTCCCCCTCCCAACAGCGGAGCCCCCTTGGCCGGCGCCACTGACCGCCAGAGCAGACCGGAGTCACCACCTCGCCATCTCCTCGACCGGATCCTCCCGTCGCCAACCGCCTGAACCGCTGTACCCGACTAGAACCCACCATCCCCATCACCGCCAACACCACCTCCCTCCACCCCCAACCACCGTCGCCATCGCCATCTCCCCGAGCAACCTCGCCACTGCACCGAGACTTCCCCAAGACCTCCTCCGCCCGAGCTCGACCGCCACAACAGTCCCCTCTCCTCTTCTTCTTCCACTACTTCTTCTTCTTCCCTGACTTCTCCTCCACTTTTACCCCCGACATCACGACTACCGCCACCTCGCCTCTACGACCATTGCCACCTCGCCTCCACGACCACTGCCACCTCGCCTCCACGACCACTGCTGTTGTTGCTTCTTTAACTACTGCTGTAGCCGTTGCCGTTGCCGTCCTGGCCGCTGTCACAGGGCCGCCGGTGACCCCCGGAGAGCCCCGACGCCGACGAGCCACCCTCACCCCCTGCCGGGCCACCGCCACCAGCAGGCCGCCACCGTTGCGGCGACTGAGAACGCCCTGCTGCTACTACTGTTCTTCTTCTTCAATTGGTGGAACCGAGCCTCAACTAACCCCTATTCACGGCATGATTTTACCTCCGTCACTCTATCGTTTTATGAGCCCCCTCCACAGGTGTGTTCATTACTGACCCTCATGCTACGTGTTTAATTAGAATAATTTTGTTTGATTTCTATTAGAAATTATTTGAGTTCCAAAATCGAAGAAAAATAGTTTTCAAAACATTAAAATTTTCCAGTACGGAGTAGGTCCCGTCAATCCGGACATCCACATCACGTAGCAATTTTACCAAAATGTGCGCACTGTCAATACGGACGTGTGGGATTTTGCGAAAGTTGATTTGGATGTGCGTGCACACCAGAATTAAGGCGTATCCGTCGACGATACCCCGTATCGGCCATATTTTGGAACTCATTGTAACTTCGTGTGTGCTCGTCGTATCGAAATAAAACTTGTGCCATCAGACTCATAGCGACACGCTTGTCCTGTGACCCAAGTTTGGTTCGATTCTGAGATCATTGACAAAATCCCGTATCGTAGGCCCCACGGCTCCACTTAACGGGCGATTTTGTGATCGACTCATCGGAATCTAGTTCTAGATATTCTATTGGGTTCGTATCATCATTTTGGATCTGTTGACACTAAGATTGATGAATTTGGAGAACTTATCTCTGGTACATTTTTCGGTACAAGACGGGCCCACTTGTGGACCCCGTGTTGACCAAAAAATACATTTTTGCCCCTGTGTCCAAATTGGATGTATGTATATGTTTTTCTGAGTATCTTACTCATTCCGGGTATGTTTGTGATATTTGTGACAGCATCTGGGGATATTCGATCCAGTTTCCATTGTTGCACTGCTACTTCCATGGCTAGTTCGTGTTCGCATCTTCTCCTGGCTTCCAAGCAAGTATACCTTGCCTTGTTGTACTATTTAAATGCAGTTGTTTTAGTTGCATATTATATTATTTTAATGATATATAATTGTCCGCGTCCGGTAAGACTCGGGTGCAGTCAACGGGTACATTGACGTTAGGACTTGTGTCTGACCTAGTGTCTAGTGGACCACCTAAAGTTATGGAGATCATTGCACGTCACAAAGTGAGTTCATGTAAGAACGCTGCTTCATGTTTGACTGGCCATCGGTATGAGCAGCACGTATGACGGTATTAGCTTAGTCGCATGTTCTTTAGTGACTTGCATTGTAGTACGAGATGCCACATCGTATTCATGGCATATATATTGGCATTGGACGGGGAGGACGACTAGTAGGCGTATGGGACACCTACCTCCTTTATACAGATACTACGTTCTTCGGAGCGATACGGACGTATATATTATATTGCAGATACCGCATTCTTTAGAGTGTTGGACGTTACTTGTGGTTTTGCATATACCACACTCTAAAGAACGGTGGACGTTATACTATTACAGATACCATGCTCCTCGGAGCTGGACATTATTATATTGCAGAGCGCCCTTGTTATGGGGGCATATGTGGCATATACTAGCCAGTCACGACGGTTGGTGAATTACGTCAGCATATGTCTAGCCTACACTTCCCATATGCACTAAGTTATCCTCAAATTGCATTTTACTTAGCTGGATAGTTCACCCTTGAGTTTTCACAGTATTTACTTTATGACATATATTTTTGTATCTTGTTACGTCCCTCTGAGGACCTGGTTCCCTTCCAGGTTATTTGTGCAGTTTGCAGGATACTTGATATAGTGGAGTATGGACATCATTGCAGGTATCTTTATATCTCCAGCTATTACAGTCATGTACTACTTTCTATTTTGATTCTACTTTTATAGCCTAGTGTTTATAGACCTATGTTGTTCTTTTGGTCTATTCGAACGGATATATTATTGGGCTGCAGACTGATAATGTGTATCATTCTTTCTTGATATTATTCACCATGGATTAAGATTTAGTTTTTAGTTGTGCATGTTAAAAATAGATTAATTATCGGATCACTGGACCATGGACAGCGAAAGTGCACTTCGTCGGGTCCATTTAATTGGAAAGCCCTACGGAGTCGTACCAGCTGGCCATTGCCACGTGTCTGGTCCCATAAATTTTTGTGACTGGTGCATGACATGGTTTTAGTGGTGGCCCATGCAGGTCAGAGCATATCGTTTCGGTTATGTTACTATACCAAACGAGCCTGCAACTTAGGATTAATGTTGAATAAAGATCTCAATCCATAGCTGATTTTAAAACTCCTCTTGTATTCGATTACCGCCCTTGGACTTCATTACTGTATTCATTCATTTACCGCCGACATCATTATTATTGTTTCTCATCTTACTTATTTCGGGAAAATGAATGCTCGCGCACGGTGATTTTCTCCATGAGCAGATCCTCGTCAAGACGAAGAGGGCATATTTGATAAGATATTTTGAGTATATGATTTTATTAGATGGTTAACCATGAAAGAGAATATTGATAAGTTCTTTCTTGTTGCTAGAGCTAGTATAGACTGTTGGCATAAGAATTAGACATAGATGTAGAGACTTAAAACTAGACCCTACCCTTACTTAAGGTAGTCGTGACCTGTCAGTATTAGAAGCTAGGAAGGTTGTTGATTCTAAGGCTCTTGAATGAATTAGGAGAGACATAGCTAGATGCTAGGAATTAATTGTAGTCTTAGGATAGTGATACAAGGAAAGACATTATAAACTTGACCAGACAGAATGTTAGACTCACTTCTAGAAGAAGATCATCAGATACTAATGAAAGTAGTGTATGAAATAGCACTTAGGTAGAAAACCATAGTGGTTACCCCCTAGTTACCTTGTGACTTACCATATCTGACCTAGATATTCTTCCACCCTTTAGACAATAATGATTATGACTAAGCTAAAATAGATAGGTAGATTGCTAGACACAGATTGGTAGACCCAACATTGGATGAAGAGATAGTTGAGTATACAGGTAGCTTTCAAATTAGATTAGATGTACTTGACTTATTTGGGTTGTCAATGTCTATTGGTCTCGTGTTTTCACCTTTGATAATTTGATTAGTTAAGCTAGTATCTGGAATAGAATAATTGGATTGAAGGTAAGAGTATCGACACATGTTAGCCTTGAGTTGGATATCGTGAACTACCTATAATGAACGACCATTTATAAACCAGATGGTACCCATATAGTTTGGATGAAGGATACGCATGGAGTAAACTAGAAAAAACCTCAGGTTCGAGGTAAAAAGGTAGAGTGGCAACAAGATAAGATTCGTGACAAGTACCTGACCTTGAGTTTTTTTTTTAAATTTAGAAAAGTACCTGAACCGGAGACAAGGACATTGGCTCGAGATGATGACAGACTTTGAGAGTGAGCTACAGTACCATCCGAGAAAAAGCCAACGTATTAGCTGACGCATTGAGCAGGAGACCCATGACATTATTTTGATTACCAGCAACACCAGTTGAGAGATCTAGAGCAGTTAGGTATAGAGGTCATTATTGTCCGAAACAGACAGCCAGTTGTTAAGTTAGCAGGTGCAATTGACATTGGTTGAGAAGATCAAGGCTGCCTTGCCAACAGATGCCAGATTCCAGAGACTTTGACAGAGGACAGAGGCCAGGATGCAGACAAGATTACGTATACATGAGGATGGAATTTAAGATGTGGAGATCATTTCTATGTTATGAACGAAGAGCTTCGTCAGGAGCTGATATCGGAGGCGCACAATTCAGCACACTCTATACAGCCAAGAGGCACGAAGATGTACAGAGACTTGATGTAGTACTAATGGTAGCATAGAATAAAGAGGGAGATAGCCACTTTGTGGCAAAGTGCCTGGTGTGTCAACAGGCCAAGACTAAGCATCAGTGGTTTGCGGGTTTACTTTAATCCACTCCCGATACCTGAGTGAACATGGGAGCACATCCCTATGGACTTCGTTACGGGCTTTCCGAGGAGTCCCAGTGATCGTAATACGATATGGGTGATCGTGGATCGACCTACGGAGTCCGCTCCCTCTTTACCTTTCAAAGTTCGACAATCTATAGAGGTTTTAATAGATATATATATGAGGAAGATTGTATGACCACATGGAATGCCAGTAGCGTCTGACAGGGATACGAGGTCCATATCTTACCTTTAAAGGTGTTTAGAGTTGAAAACAAGATCAACGTACTAGAAGGATATGAAGGTGTGTAGGAAACAAAGGATAAGAAATATATATATTGGAGTTACGTAACCCAAGGACAAATTTTTTTTGATATAGACTGGAGGGATAATAATTATAGTATTATAATACTTTTGGAGTTTCTATGATTTAGCACAGGTAGAAATTACCGATCAGCCTCGAAGTGCTACAAATTTCAAGGAACAAGATACAGGTTTAGGTCACATACTGACTCATTAGTCAATCGGTAGACGATTACCACTAGACTCTTAGATTATATATTGACACGTGAGTATGGGGTATAAAAGAAAGATAGAAGTCTGACATGAATGGTAGCCGAGTATTGTGGATTACACATAAACTGCTTAGGAATTGAGATTTAGATTTTTTGACTAACAGGACATGAGCTTGCTGAACCTAATCCTTAGTAGTAGGTGGTGTTATAGGAACATATATCCTATTTGTTCTAGCCGATAAATTTTAGGGTTAGTATTCTTATGGGTTATATTTTGTCCTAGGGTACTTAGAATGACTGAATAGATATTTATTATATAATTTCTATATTTTCTTAGTACTATGTAATGAGTAGAGGTTATGTTGTATCTCGTTACATATACTTCTCCCAGGAATTGTTTGAGTTGAACTTCTAGGCTAGGTATGACTGACTAATTAGATTAGACTTGTTGCTGCTAAAGGCAATTATAAAAGGTTAAGTTACCTGATTCCATTATGGATATTATAGAATGACGACGTTATACCTAGGAAGGAATATTGAGATATTAATCATCCTAGTTGTAGAAGAAGGTTAGGACAGTGTTTGAGGTATGGATCGAACAAACATCAGGCTCAGGAGGATTCCCAATATGCCAATAGAGCCCAACAGTTAGTGCAAAGGCCAACTCCACCGGTCCTAGGTATGTTCGTAGCATTGCTTGATGAGTTATAGCTTATTATGTGTTATTTTTAATTTCGAGGACAAAATTTTTATAAGTTGGGTAGATTGTAAACCCCTTCAACCAAATTTAGGCCTACTTAGCTTAGATGAAAAGATTAGGGTTAATTTGGAGCCAATTAGAATTAATACACAGTGTTTTATATTTGTTGTGCAATATTTATATCACTTAGTGCACCTTACCGTTGCTTCGATATTTAGAGCACTACACTAGTTATTATCTGCAAAACAAATTCCATAAACTTTTCCTATACATGCCAGCCTACTATTCTGACCCTTGTGTAACTCACAAATACTCTATTTTGTGCTTCATTTTAGTCGCACAATAATCGTTACAAATGTCCATATTTAAATCCAATTAAATCCAACTTTGTATTCCTTCTACGTTCCAATCAAAATTGGAGACACAATCTTGACCCGTTTTGTACAACCCAATTTATGATAATATTCTATTCTGAGTCCTCTATGTCCATGATACTTGTGTCCCACCTAATTTTAGCACCAGGTACTTCCAATTAATTCAAGAACACTATTTGCATTAATTTTAATTAATTTAATCTAATTTCTATCTTTATGTAATTTTCCAATTGTTGGGGACTTTATTGCAACAGAGCATTAAGGTGTCCATATCTTTGGACACAATACATGAAGAAATACATTTTTCCTTCATTATTTGGTCATATAAATTTTTCCACATGATTTTTGGAATGTGCAACACACAACATCACCCCCTCATCTAATCCTAGCCATGCATTCCAAAACATGCAATCCTAGCCCTCCAAACATCTCAATATGAAGCCAAGTCCATCCCAAGTAGGATGTTGACCAATCCAACTTCCTAGGTCAACACCCAAACCCAAATTCTATGTACACCTATCAATACTTTTTTTTTATTCATTCATATAAACCCTAACTAGACCTAGCCGCCACCCCATTTTCCTGTTCTCCACCTCCCTCTCCCAACAGCGGAGCCCCCCCTCGCTGACGCCACTGACCGCTGAAGCAGACCGGAGTCACCGCATCGCCATCTCCTCGATCGGATCCTCCCGCCGCCAACCGCCTGAACCATTGTACCCGACTGGAACCCACCATCCCCATTACCGCCAACACCACCTCCTTCCACCGCTAACCACCGTCACCACTGCCATCTCCCCGAGCAGCCTCGCCATCGTACCCCGACTTCCCCAAGACCTTCTCCGCCCGAGCCCGACCGCCACGGCAGTCCCCTCTCCTCTTCTTCTTCCACGACTTCTTCTTCTTCCCTGACTTCTCCTTCACTTTTCCCCCCGACATCATGACCACCGCCACCTCGCCTCTACAACCACCGCCACCTCGCCTCCACGACCACTGCTGCTGTTGTTGCTCCAACTGCTGCTGTAGCCGCTGCAGTTGCCGTCCTGGCCGCTGTCACAGTGTCGCCGGCGACCCCCGGAGAGCCCCGATGCCGGCGAGCCACCCTCACCCCCTACCGGGCCACCGCCACCAGCAGGCCGCCACCTTCGCGGCGACTGAGAACGCCCTGCTGCTACTACTGTTCTTCTTCTTCAATTCGCGGAACCGAGCCTCAACTAACCCCTCTTCACGGCATGATTTTACCTCCATCCCTCCATCGTTTTACGAGCCCCCTCCGTATGTGTGTTTATTACATGACCCTCATGCTATGTGTTTAATTAGAATAATTTTATTTAATTTCTATTAGAAATTATTTGAGTTCCAAAAATAAAGAAAAATAGTTTTTAAAACATTAAAATTTCCCGGTACGGAGTTAGTCCTGTCAATCCGGATATCCACGTCACGTACCGATTTTACCGAAAGGTGCGCACTGTCAATACGGACGTTTGGAATTTTGCGGAAGTTGATTTGGATGTGCGTGCACAACGGAATCAACGCGTATCCGTCGATGACACCCGGTATCGGCCCTGTTCTAAAACTCGTTGTAACTTCGTGTGTGCTCGTTGTTTCAAAATGAAACTTACGCCATCGAACTCGTAGCGATACGCTAGTCTTGTGACCCAAGTTTGGTTCGATTCTGAGAACGTTGACAAAATCCCGTATCGTGGGACCCGCGGCTCCGCTTGACGGGAAATTTTGTGATCGGCTCATCGGAATCTAGTTCTGGATATTCCGTTGGGTTCGTATCGTCGTTCTAGACTTGTTGACACTAAGTTTGGCAAATTTGGAGAACCTTGTCTCTGGTACATTTTTCGGTGCAAGATGGACCCCACTAGTAGACCTCGTGTTGACCAAAAACTATATTTTTGCCCCTTTGTCCAATTGGACGTTTGTGTATATTTTTCTGAGTATCTTACTTATTCTGGGACAGTTTGTGATATTTGTGACAACATCCGGGGATATCCGATCCAGTTTCCATTGTTGCACTGCCACTTCCACGGCTAGTTCGTGTTCGCATCTTCGCCTGGCTTCCAGGCAAGTATACCTTGCCTTGTTGTACTGTTTAAATTCAGTTCTTTTAGTTGCATATTTTATTATTTTAATATTATATAACTATGCGCGTCCGAGAAGACTCCGATGCAGTCAACGAGTACATTGACGTTAGGACTTGTGTCTGACCTAGTGTCTAGTGGATCACCTAAAGTTATGGAGTTATCAACATGACTCCGCAGGCCTTGACACGTATCATTGCACATCATAGAGTGAGTTCATGTAGGGACGCGTGCTTTATGTTTGACTGGCCATCGGTATGAGCAGCACGTATGACGGTATTAGCTTAGTCGCATGTTCTTTAGTGACTTACATTGTAGTACGAGATGCCATATCGTATTAGTGGCATATATATTGTCATTGGGTGGGGAGGACGACTAGTAGGCGTACGGGACACCCACCTCCTTTATACAGATACCGCGTTCTTCGGAGCGATACGGACGTATATATTATATTGCAGATACCGCATTCTTTAGAGTGTTGGACGTTACTTGTGGTTTTGTAGATACCATACTCTAAAGAATGTTGGATGTTATACTATTACAGATACCATGCTCCTCGGAGCTGGACATTATTATATTACAGAGCGCCCTTGTTATGGGGGCATATGTGGCATATACTAGCCAGTCACGACGGTTGGTGAATTACGTCAGCATATGTCTAGCCTACACTTCCCATACGCACTAAGTTATCCTCAAATTGCATTTCACTTAGCTGGATAGTTCACCCTTGAGTTTTCACAGTATTTACTTTATGGCATGTATTTTTGTATCTTGTTACGTCCCTCTGAGGACCTCGTTCCCTTCCAGGCTATTTGTGCAGTTTGCAGGATACTTGATATAGTAGAGTATGGACATCATTGCAGGTATCTTTACATTTCTAGCTATTACAGTCATGTACTACTTTTCATTTTGATTATGCTTTTATAGCCTAGTGTTTATAGACCTATGTTGTTCTTTTGGTCTATTCGAACGGATATATTATTGGGCTGCAGACTGATGATGTGTATCGTTCTTTCTTGAGATTATTCACCATGGATTGATATTTAGTTTTTAATTATGCATGTTAGAAATAGATTAATTATTGGATCACTGGACCATAGACAGCGTAAGTGCACTTCGTCGGGTCCATTAAATTGGAAAGCCCAACAGAGTTGTACCAGCTGGCTATTGCTACGTGTCTGGTCCCATCAATTTTTGGGACTGGCACGTGATAGTTAGTGTATCTAATATGTAACATTTCTTATGTTTTGCATGGCAATGGTTCTATCTCGTTTAGGCAGGAAGATTCTCGTTTTATCATTCATGCAAACTTATCTTATTAAGCAAACAAAAAATTGAAAAACTCAGATTCATTATTAAGGCGTGCAAGAATCAGAGAATGCAATTTCTTCCTATTCACCTATATCAATCATCTCCTGGTTCAGCAAGGAGCTCTTCAAGAAGGTTTCCTTTCTGGGTCAGCAAATCGATATCTCTTGTACATAGTGTCAACGCGGAGCGGGGCACTACAAAGTGGATACCTTGGGTTTGAACCAAAAGCGGTATCTCACCACCTACATACCCATCTTGATATACAAACTCAATACCTTGAGTATAAACCAATACTTTGACATTAACTTGGTATCACAAGGTAATCCAATATCTAACATTAACTAACTAACCATACATACCTCACTATACACTAATATTCAATTAAACTCATAACTTATAACAATACTAGCTACTAACTATACTATGATACTATGTTTATCCTTTACCTCGAGATACCCTACTTACCTTGACTAAAATCTCATGGTAATACCCAATATATTGGTCATATATCTAGTCATTAGATATAACTATATATACACTAACATGCATTTAAACTCATAACTATACTATACCAACTAACATATATATATATATATATATATATATATATATATATATATATATATATATATATATATATATATATATCAATTAAGTAACTAACTAACTTATATAATACTAACATACTAGCATAACCCTTTGGATATTCAATACCTGTACCTAAGATACCTCAACTCTCATTACCTTGGTGTCACAAGGTAATCTAGAAATAATACTAACCAATGCTAACTATTGCTTATGTATATATATATATCTCATATATATATACACTTAACTTACTAAATATATACATAACTTACTAACTTATCAATATATATAACTAACTTATCAATATATACAACTAACTCATCAATATATACACTAACTTATCAATATACACACTAACGTATCAATATATATAATATTAAGCACTGCTTACTGCAGCTTACTGTAGCTTAATGCAGCTTATCGTTGCTTCTGCTGCTTCCTGCTGCTTCAGCATGCTGCTTCTGCTGCTGCTTATAGCTGTTGTTGCTTCACTGCTTTTGCTGCTTTCCGCTGCTGCTTTTGCTGCTTATTTCCTGCTGCTTTTTGCTGGTTATTTTCTGCTACTTTTTACGGGTTTTAACTCTTTCTTCACTATTTTTTTACCATTTTCTTCTCTGTTTTCCATTATTTCTTCCCCCTCAAGCTCATATAATATATATATATATATATATATATATATATATATATATATATATATATATATATATATATATATATATATATATACCTATAACCATACTAGAGATGCACATAAACTCCTACTCACCCTTGATCACCAATACATGAACAAGAATTTTACAACATACATATAAATATATATCTATACATATCGATATCCCTATATATATATGCTACCACATACATATATATATATATATATATATATACATACATACATATATCTATATATCCATATCCCTATATATATATGCTACCACATACCCATACTAATGATGCATATGAACTCTCCTACTCTCCAATGACCACCAACACATCACAAAGAAATATATAACATACACATAAATATACATAAACATATATCTCACATAATAATTATAATTACAATATTATAATATCTATAACCAATGGTAAATTGAATTAAAATGCAAAGAAACAAACACGTGGAGTGCACCGCACCCATTTCACAGTAGATCTATGATACACTTGCGATACGAGTCCACCACACCACCAAACATACCCGGAAGGACACGAGCAAGTCTAGAATCATAATTATGAACAACACGAAGAGCTAGCTACTCAACTACGTGCCCGTGTCAAAATATGAAATGCTCAAATCTTCGTGTCGAAGAAAAACTCCTAAATCAACCCGTATCACCAAATTGTCGGAATACGGCCTACACGTATCCAATTCCGAGATTGGCACATCATGTGTTTGTCAATAGGTCAACTAGACCAAATTGACATATGTTTGGTTTTGTGAGACTAGTGTCGTGTCCACAATTCCGAGATTGACACAAAATACTACATAACTTTTTCCATAGGCCTCCTAAACTTAATTTCAATTCCTATGGGTAGTCTTAGTAAATATGAGGGTTTCTAATGATTAAATTACAAATTTAGAGTCTAATTAGAGAAAAAAACTGAATTGTACCTATTAGGATATGGATTTCCAATGAAAATCCCAAATTGAGTGTCAAAAGCCTCAAACTTGTAGATCCTTACTCCTCCTTGTAGATCATTGCTTTAATAGCCTCTAATGATGATTAGGGAAGGAATTGGGAAGAAATTTGGATAAAATTTGAGGTGGGAATGAAAAATTTTGGAAGAAATTTTTTTTAGAACTAAATTTGGAATGAAGAAAAAAGAGAAGAGAAAGTCTACACCCCCCTTAGGTAGTGGCCGGCCTTGCCCCCTCTCCCAAGCTACTATTAAATGTCCACAATACCCCTTGGGGCATGTCATGAAGAAATAATTAAGGAAGGAATGTTCTAGTCTAATTGGTTTAACTTAATTAATCATCCTCCTAATGATTGAACTTATTATTGGGCTCAATTCTAACTAGAATTAAATGTTGGTCCATGGATCTAATCTAAACTAGTTAGGTCCACTAACACAAGTCCAAAAATAAAACCTAACATGCTAACAAAATTTAAATACTACAATAAATAAATATTCAACATGCACAATATTTAATTAATTGTAAAATGACCAAAATACCCTTTCCTAGAAAATGTTATTGTGACAAGTCTACCCCCTAGCAGAATTTTGACCTCGAAATTAAAACTCTCACCCCTCTCTCTTGGGCCAGTCATAACCTATTTATACAAATTTTACTATGGTCAAACCTCCATCTATCATCGTCCAAGGTCTAATCTAAAATCATACAAAGAACAGTCCTATACAAAGAACAACATGCATGGTCATGGTCTCCGTCTATCTTTTTACTGTTGTCTCTGTCAGGGTATTCTATTAGTTATACTATCTATATAACACAAGCATCCAAAAGGTACTAAAGAAGTAATCATCAAAATAGATGGAAGAAAAAAAAAGAACAGAACTCGCTAACCCATCACCTGTAGTATCGGTCTCCTTGACCGTCATCACAAATGCTCTGCCCTGCCGAGGTTCCTCCTTCTGTGGGTAATGAATAATATGCGGTGCTACAGGTGGCCTAGCTCCACCTCTCTGCCCTCGATCTGTACCCTGGCCTGGACGATGAAGGGTCCAGAGATAATCCTTCACCATATGCTTCGTCGATCCACAATGTAAGCACGCTCCAAGTCTCTTCCGGCATATCTCCCAAGTGTGCCCAGTTCTCTTACAATAGGTGCATTGAGGAGCCTGTTGGACCCATCTCTGAGGTTGCTGTGGTATCTGCTATACTGGAGCTTGTACTGGGAAAACAATTGGCTCTTGCATTTGATATTGCTGCTGATAAGATCTAAACTATACTGGAAACTCCTGTTGCTAGAACTGTGGCCTCTTCGCCAGTCTCGTACTGCTACTGGCACCCCCAACCATATCAAGGTCCCTCTTCGGCTTCAAGTTCACTCTCGCTCGACCTTGCGTGCCTCCAAAAGTATCTCAAAATATGTCTAGAAGGAAGAAGGAATTAGGATCTTCACTTCCTAATTCAGACTCTCGCAGAAACGGATAGCCCGAAATTCTGGCTCCCTCACCAAGTACTCCGCAAATCGGCCCAGCCTTCCAAACTCTGCGGTGCACTCCTCTACGGACATGCTCCCCTATATAAGGCTCTCAAAATGCCTTCCTAATTCCAATTCGTCCATTCGAGCAAAGAACTTCTTCTTAAAGAGGTCCTTCAACACCTCCTAAGACCGCCCCGCATTAGTAAAAAGTGGCTCATTCCTGAACCAAGTGCGGGCAACGTCGAACAGTTGAAGTCCTACCACCTCAACCTTCAGATCTTCAGCAAGACGTGACACACTTATAAGACGCTCGATATCCTCGAGCCAATCGTCAGCATAGACTATACCCTCTGTCCCCTCGAAAACCCGAGGCTCAGGCTTCTTGAAATTTTGAATGTTGTTTGGCTCGAGCTAAATATCCTGTGGCTGTGGAGGAACCCCTCTCTGAACTACTGTAATAGATACCTGATGGGCATTTTCCATACTTTGTCGCATCATATATGATTGCCTGTGCTGGGCTTCTATATGTGACCCCTGTACGTCCATCATCTCTCTAAACAGTAAAACCAGCAGCACGGCATCTCCTGACAATATAGGTGGTAGAAGTCCCTCCGAAGCAACTGGAGTAGTCCTCGAAACAGGTGGAGGAGAACCCCCGAAGGCAGCCAAGACTCCTACGTGAACTAATGTCATAGGAGGTACAACCCCTGCTGTCTGAGTGGGATATTGAGAGGTGGCAGGCCTCGTAGAAACTGCTTCCGATCGATGGGATCTGGTCTTCGGCGGCATCCTGTAGACAGATCAAAACAAAAGAGATCAATTCGACACAAGATAAGATATTATCAAGGAAGGATAACAATATTCAAATTTATCAGAAGGAAGCAAAAGTAGCGATATCAAATCAGATTGGAATTCCTAGTTGTGATTGAGTAACCCTCTCTCATCCTAGTGTCCTATGTCCTATATCCTATCGCAGGCTCGCAGTAGTACAACTAAGTAGTCGTACTACCACGACATCGCCTAACTTGCGAAGCGTGACCTACATAGGCCACCACATCATACCCCCACACTTGAACTATTACTGCTGTTGATGTAGCCTCTGCTTGCTTGTTGCAAGGAATGGAAAGGTAGTTGTTGTCCAATCCTAACCAGACCCTACCAAGCAGTAAATACCAAGCAAAGTAATTAAATACTAAACATTACTGAATCAAGCACTATTGTATATTACCGAGACATATACAACCTTATGGTATCATAACACTATCCATTACCTTGGTCACCTTCAGTTTTGCTCCTAACACACACCTAAACTTAACACTATATATATTATTACTACTGCAAATATTATCACTAATTCCCTCCACTCGACTACCCCCATCTGATACGAGGGTATCAATACAACTGTTCAGATGTTCCCATTGGTCATACCTTGACCTAGGTACACCAACCCTTGTATTCAGTTATTGCACAGAGACCCACATCAGAATTCGAGCATTCAGTACTTTAACGTAACTGCTAAGGCTATTTGATACTACACTGGAGTTCACCCCCCTCCTTACTCTTGATGATATTATTGCACTAACTACTTATGCAGCCACTGCTGCTGTTGTAACTTAATGTTGCTGATGCAACTGATACTTGCATCAACCCGACACTTAATACCACATCACACAACCTACTAACTATGACAAGAACCTGATACCCCCTACATGACACTAGATATTGCCTCCACTCCCTAATGAGACTACAACAGTACACATCTAACCCCAAAGTTTGCACAGACCTAGACTCCTTCAGTCCAATTGTGACTCAATGCAATAGGCACTGCCAACCCCATATCTTGTCTACTGCATATGCTTCTTTGCATTTGTAGTAGCACCCCCTAACTCATTACAGTGCCCAAGCATTTCACTCCTTCATCATATACCAAATCAGACTTCAACTTGCCACCAGCTAGACACCACGCACAGTATCATATACAAACTTGATAATCAACCACCCTCCATTTTTGAACCAACTGCCACTACTGCTGCAGTTTATCACCTCATCACTGGCATACGGTGTGCACACAATATATACGTAGTGTACACACAGTTTATACAGTGCTCGATACTCTTTCATAGCACTTGCATGTGCACCAATACTCCCACACATTAGATAATATATATGCACTAGCATATATACATTTATATATGTATATGTATACAATATCCTATAAATATAGCATCTAAATAGGTGCATTCTAATATTAGTCAATTCATCAAGCACCTTTAGTGCTCCAATCAAGATACTCTCTATAGTATCATAACACACTACCGATCACATGCCAAATCCACAACTTCATGTAAAAATCACTATGGAACCAATAGGGACTCTCTCTCTCCCTTTGTGGGTATTCCTAACCCATAGGAGGGCTTCTAATGGTCCTCAAAATAATGAAAAAATAATTTAAAAGAGAAATTTTAGAATTTTACCTCTTGGGAGATGGATTCCTAATGCAAATCAATGATTCTCTAGCCAAACTTCTCGTCCTCCAATTCTTCTTGAGACCTAAGCTTCTAGGCCTCTTAGATGAGGAAAATAAGAGGGATTAGGGTTTGGTTTTCTCAAATTTGGTGGAGGAATGAGGGTTTTGGGGAAGAACTAAATCTAGGGTTTCATGAACTTAAAATGGAGCTTAAGGGAGGCTCCTCCCTCTCCTATATAAGGCCAACCAAGGAAGGCCTAGTGTTAGCTAAGGCACAAAGTCCAAAATGCCCTCTAGGATTTTCATGAAGGGTTTTCCAATAAGTGGAGTTTTTATCCCTAATGGAAACTTAACAAATTTCTAATTAAATGAAGGGGATTAACTAGTTGGTCTAAAAATGTCTAGTTTAAGGTTGACTCTAATGGTCACATTAAGTCTAGCCCACTAACCCATAATAATAATAATAATAATAATAATAATAATAATAATAATAATAATAATAATAATAATAATAATAATAATAATAATAATAATAATAATATATATACAATATATATTATATAAATTATAAACAATATATATAACTATTGCAGATGACAAAAATACCCCTACTCTAGAAATATGGTAGTGACACCAAACCTCTCTCTAGCAATATGACCTTTTTGGTTGCAAAATTATAGTTGATTTTTGCCTCAATAAAGGTGGCTTTCATGTTTACCTTTTATGTTGTATATATTTATCTATATGCTTGAGACTTTTGATAATGTACCTAGTATATTTTACTTACATTAATTGTATATGTTATATATGTTACATCCTCATTATAATATTAAAGACTAAATATTATTCTGTTACAAAGAGCAAAGGATATGACACAACATGGCTTCGTTAATGACACCTTAGCTCAATGGTGTAACGGAGCTTATGAACAAGACACTGATGGAGAGGGTATAATAATTGTTATCTGAAGAAAACTTATCGGGCAGTTATTGAGGTGAGGCTCTTAACGCTGCTTCTTATGTTATTAATTTGTCTCTTCTTTGTAGGGTGAAGTGCCTGATAGAGTATGGTACAACAAATAACCATCATACAATCACCTGTGAGTGTTTTATTATAAAACCTTCATGCATGTACCGAATGAATGCAACTCTAGAGGGGGTGAATAAAGTTTAACAATAATTACTCTAACAATATCCAATAATCCAATACTAATTACCAACACAAAATATTCAGCAGGAATATAAAGAAATATGTGAAGGGTAAGAAGTCACAAATGCTAACACCGTGATGTATATTGGTATCACTCATAGAGGACAATCCAGTCCCGAGAACTCTTGTCCGATGTTAATCCACCATCTGAATGAATAATGTACAACACAAGTTTTGATCCGAAGAGCTTGTCGACTTCTAACAACTATGTTCTTTGATCCGAAAAGCACATTGTTGCCATCACAAAAATTAAAAGTTTAACTAACTTTTGTATTAAACGAATTACAACAGAAAAAGGGTACAAAAGAACCCTAACACTGGGATTCTAAGTACAAAGAAAGATCTGAAAAAGTGTGATGATGTAGAATAATTTCTGTAGCTGACACCTTTACTCCATTGACGACGACTAAAGAAAGTAAATTGTAAATTCTCTAGCTTACTGGCAAGAAGGACATCAATTAGGCTTTCGGGACAGAATTGTGCCCCTTTGGGATGTACAGATCCCTGTTATTTATAGCCATTCGCACTGTAATGGCTATGCGGATGCATATCCTAAAAATTACTATTTTTAGAGTTTGTCGCATCACGACTGGATTTGGCACATGCGATTCTTGTGGTAACTACCCTAATGATTCGGCCAGCAGTGCACTCATAACATGGTCCACTTGACACGTGTCATGGTTATGACTTGGTCATGGCCGATATCTTATGG
The DNA here is from genome assembly GCA_036927795.1 of Iris macrosiphon. Lineage (NCBI taxonomy): Eukaryota > Viridiplantae > Streptophyta > Magnoliopsida > Asparagales > Iridaceae > Iris > Iris macrosiphon. Next base: position 52,117,041 of record JAYESA010000018.1, read on the forward strand.
AAACGAATACAGCGTGTGCATGTTTGTAACGGTCACTGCCAGCTGTCATCGTGGGGGTGCGGCTAGAACTGAATGGCCTTCCTGCTGCATAAGAATACTACCACATGGGCATCTTTGTGACTCTTGTACTGCATAATCATTATTGCGTTAAGGGCTTTTAGCCGCATTATTCTTCTACCACACAAACTTCATTGAAAGAGGATGGCCACATGACTCTTCTAGAGAGACGCTTCCACATGGGACACTGCTGCATGAAACCCTGACATAAGTACTTATATTATGACGTACAATCGTCGCCTATACACATACATCCAAGCGCACAGCTACAACCGTCATATTAATTATGTTACTGTTGACGTAACTCTAAGTTTTGAAGATCACTCTCCCTCTGAGCATTAAATACTCTTATTAGCATAGATGCAGTAGAGGTGTTGGCCGCATGTATAGAAGCATGGAAAATTTGCTCCATGCGTCCTAGAGACCTTGCTCCATGCAACATAATTGTGTGCCTCATTAGTCTAACTCCTTGTACCTCAAGGATTCTGGCCAATGCGCCAACAGTCTAAGTGGAGTCTCATGCGCCCGCAGTGCCATGCGCCCTCCTATATCTAGGAGTCCCATGCACCCGCAGTGCCATGCACCCTCCTATATCTAGGTGTCTCATGCGTCCACAGTGCCACGCACCCTCCTATATCTAGGTGTCTCAAGAGCCCGCAGTGCCATGCGCCTATATACATCTAGGGGTCTCATGTACCCGCAGTGCCATGCGCCCTTATGTATCTAAGTGTGTCATGCAGCCGTAGTGCCATGCGCCATTATTATCCTGCCAACTATCATGCGCCTGCAGTGTCATGTGCCATGCAATTCACGTACATGTGCCTATGTGATGCCTTGTTGAAGGCTATAAATATTGGGTATTTTTCCTATATACAAAGGATCGAGAGATCCATACACCCACACGTAAAACAAAGAGGAAGCAAAGCTAGCCGCCTCTACAAGAGAATGAGAAAGAGTGCCACCGAAGACTCGTCGACCCACTCTTGGTCCTGGATTGTGAACGGAGTAATGGAGTCGCTACAGTGCTCGATCTGCTCTATCACACTTACCCCAGATCTTTTGTACTTAGATTCTCTTGTATAGGGTTTCCCTTGTACTCTTTGCCATTTTGCAATAAATAAGAATTGAATACCTTCATCGAAAACACAATAATACTTATTATTATTTTTGCGATATCGACAAAAATGGCAACTCTGCCGGGGAAGAGCTTCTTCTCCAACGAGAAGTTGGTGACGTAATCCGACGTGACCATGATAGGTTCGACTCAGAGGGTGTTGATCGTCTGCTTCGACCAACAGGTGTTTGAAGACACGTTGAATAAGCCAAACTCTATTATGAGGCCCTTACGACATCGTAGGACTCATAAAATTTGGGATGTTAGTAACACTGCGCCAATCCCGAAGTTGGTACCCGATACATCGTCAACCCACGCCATAGTTGAACACGCGTTTGACCTGTACTCCGCCATCAAGTCGAGTTCCTTGCTGAGGCCTTCACGACCTCAAAAAGTTTACAGGGTATGGGTTACCAAAGCCACTGTGCTAGACCCAAACTTCGCTCAAGAAATGCCACCAACCTTAGCCGCAGGTGCACACAAGGTGAACACGCATCATGCCTCTGTCTCCGAAGTTGCGTCCAAGAAGAACTTCGCCAAGTCCCATGTCGCTCGCATGAAGTACCGTCTAGGCCATGAAGCATGTGTAGATCACAGGCTCATAGAGTGCCCCCCAGGGAAGATAACAAGTAATAAGGACTCGTATAGTCCTACTACGAATTTCTTTTACTATGCGCCTAAGCACGCTGGTCCAAGAAAGTCCAAAATAATCCGAGCCATGCGCGCTTAAGGGGATGTGCCGTCAGCACTCCAAAAGCATGCACCAATATGGTAACACACACTGCCAATAGGAAACCCTATAGGGCAGACCGAGGCGCACATGCACCGGAAGTGGGTCGACCCTTAGACCATTCTAAAACTCACTTGGATGCCACAGTTGCACAAAAACCAAGTCAAGTGAAGAACATCAAGAGGAAAGGCACATGCGTCCAATCTGGTTACGTGCATAGAGGGAGTCTATCTCATATCAAGTCTTCAATTAAAGCTCCAGTTGTAGTTTCTACGAAAGAACCAGATCGGGGAGCAAAATCTTTACTTCTTCCTCCATGCGCAAGGGTTACCCGAGCACGTGAAGTGGGGTGGAAAAGAAACTTTTATCGTCTGATTTACACAACATGATTGTTCATAAGCATAAGACGAGAGAAGTAACGCTAACACAGGATGTGTACCCTCAAAGACACACCTGTGCTAACATCATCATTAACTGTTGCGGCACTCAATCGCCGATTCCTCTAAAAAGACAGGCTGTGTTTGAGCGATTGCAATCATCAATTCTAACCCAACGGCATCCCCAGAGGCCACCACATGAAGAGAAGAAATTACTCGTTGTCTTATGTTGCTCAACATGAAGATCCTCCTTTTTAAAGAATATCTCGAAGAAAGGCTCGCCAATATAAGGGTGCCGATCACCACTCCACGGAGCCGTCCTTAAAGGAGTAGACTGGTACCGACTATGGGGGTATTTCAAGGTACGTGCTCGTGAACGAAGGCTAGGGGCACACCTCCCGAGAAAAGCTGAAGCTGGGGGTGGCAATCCCCCAGTGTTTTACTTTAATCTGGCCTTCCAAGAAGAGGGAGAATCCCTGCAAGCGGGTGACAACGTAGTCGGGGGTAGTCATACCCTTCAAAATAAACCCTCAGTCGAGATTGGGGTAGCAACCCTCTGAGTTCTGAAGATAATATAGTAATGTCCATTTTACCTTAGGACAACGAGACTCAAGAATCTGGAACAAAAGTGAGGATTTCACCTCCCCGTCCACCTTATCTCGCATAATACAAGTACAAATGGCGGAAGACGAACACGGTATGGAATCCAGTAATCAACAGTGCCTGGAGATGCTCGAAACCATGATGCAAGCTCTGAGCACTTCAATCAGACTCTGACTCACACAATACTAGAACTCGGAGGAAGTATCGTCCCAACACAGCCGCAAGTGCCGGGACGAACAAACGAGGAGCTTGATACGCCAGACCCGGTTCCTTAGTTCGTAAGCTGTTATACAGCACCCCAAGCCTCAGCTCCCCTTTTGATAGAGGATATCCATGAGACATTAAGGGACCTTCTTGCCCAAGTAGATGCTCGGGACAACCAAGATAGGCTCTAAAAGCTTGGGATCCGGCAACCCTATTCTCCCGAGTGGGATAATGTATTATACCCTCCCAAATACAAACCATTATCGCTGGCTTCGTCCGATAGGAAGACATCGCCCCGACAGTACATGAGATACTTTCAGTCTACAATATGCCATCTGCCTTGGGATGACGCCCTACTCACCAACCTGTTCGTTGGAGCACTGTCAGACGTCACCTTTGAGTGGTTCTACAGCCTCTAAGGCAAGTGCAGTTCTTCGTTCGAGGACTTGAAGTCTCTCTTCCTCACCCAATTCTATGAAGAAGGAAGGGATATGACTATGTCCCCATGATGGATATCACCCAAGAAGAAAGAAAACTCGTACAAAACAATATCGAGCATTTTTGACAGGCAGCACCAAAATTGCCTTCTGGTATTCCTGATTCCTCATTAATGGAAACGTGTCGAAAGAATCTTCTTCCTGTTGTTAGACTCTGGACGGCAGCTCGCCCATTCACCGACTGGACAACGTTCATTATAAGTGTCGCAGCAGCTAAAAAGAGCGCGAAAGACGTCCGCTTATTGGGATTCTAAACTCCCAACACCGAAGATTAGGGAAAGCATCATTTCATCGCAAACAATAATTATAAAAATAAAGAGAAGCAGGCCTTGACAGTAAACTTGGCCAAAAAAGTAACCTCCCATGTTCCCAACCTGACCGAGCTACCAGCATTACAAGAGACTTTTTCCTTCAATGACGAAGATGTCATAGAACTCTTTGACAATTTGATAAAAGGTAACAAGCTCAAGTGTCACAACCCGCACCCGATGTAAGGATGCAAGTCGGAAACAACGCCCAGCCTACGCCGCAGAATTGGCGGTAGAACGCTGTCTGGGTAATCTATCTAGCAATATAATGAACCACTAACAATAACAATATAGATATGTAATACAACATCAATACCAGGTTCCGGAAAGAAAATAAGTTAAACTAGTCAACTTCTAGGTCAATAAGTCAATTCTAAGTCAAAAGTCAAACTAGCTCAACTCTAAGTCAACTATGGTCAAACTATAGTCAAACTATGGTGAACTACCTGTTTCTAGGTTGCTCAAGTCTAACACAAAGATATTGGGTTCAAATACTAAAGTCTAGGTCACAAAACCCATATCTTAAAATACTAGTATACCGTATCTCCGGATACGTAAATCAATAGGTAAAATAATACATATATAAGTCAAACAATTATTAATAATATAAAATCCTAATTACAAACATTAAATAGATACCTTAGTTTTGAACCAACTTGGTATCACAACGTTAACTCATAATCTTGATACCCAAACCCAATACCTTGGGTATCCCCAATTACCTTGGTACTTACCTTGGTATCTCAAAGTAATACCCCAAAACTTGTTTATACTAACTACTTGTAATTATATACATGCTATACTAGTTATTATATATATAGTATACTATAAATACAATTAGCTATTTAGGAATATATTTACATATATACATATATATTAAATACCATATATATATATATATATATATATATATATATATATATATATACCTATATATATATATACCCATATATATATCTAATATTAAGAAAACTGCCAAACTGTCACTATAACTGCTATTGACTGTCGCTGAAGTCTTCGATAGTCTGATACTATGCTATTTTAGCGACGGTTCTGCTGCTGTCGCTACTGCTGCTGTATGGTCTTGCTGTTGCGGCTGCTTTGGCGACACTTCTGCTGTCGCTGCTGCGGCTGTATACTATTGTTGTTGCTATTGTGCTGTTGCGACGCTGCTGTCGCCTTTGCTGTTGTCACTAAAACACCTATATATAAACCTATATATATATATATATATATATATATATATATATATATATATATATATATGCAACTATATAATTAATACATACATTCTATAATTACTAATACATGTAATTACTACATATAAATATACATGCACCCATTCTATAATTACTAATATCAAGGCTTTCTATATTCTTAATATCTTCTTTAGTAACTTCAGGATTTTTTCGAATCTTAAAGTCCTTTACCTCTGGAGGAGGTTTAATAGGGATATTAGAAGTTTCCCTTAAAGAAGATTTTCCAGATTTAATGGAAAGATCTAACCGTTTTATTACATCAATTTGATGTAAGACTTTTTCCAAATCTGTTTCAATTCGAGTCAATTGTTGACCCATAACTTGAATGGAAACATTAGTGTAATTATTTTGCTTAATTACCTTTTGTAATTCTTTGATAATTACTTCTTTGCTATCAATTGTTTTAGCAAAAGAAGAAGCATCAATTTTTTCCGGCATATTTTTTACCGTGAGTTTAATTGACTCAGAAGGAGGATACATTGATCTCACAACTCCTTTACTTGTACCTTCATCGGTACTCCAAATCTTATAGGATAGATGATATCTATTTAATTAGTTAAGTAAAACTGCAGAATTTTCATAGTAAGTTTCCTTAACAACTTCCTAAATAACTATGCATATTGACATGTATGTCAAAGAAGTAGAACCTCATTGTTGCTATGGAAAAACCCTTAGCAATTGGAACCAATAAGAGAGCTCTTAATAAGGGCAAATCTCTAAAGAATGCTCAAAATGTTGAGTATCCCTCTGAAATGGAGGAACTAAACAAATGGACAATTCCAAATGTAAAGCCAAAAGAAATCTACCAAATAGGTACTTTTGACTTTAAATCATCCATTGCCATTAAAACAATGGAACGAACAGTTTCTGTAAATAATACAGAACACTCGCTTAAATTAATAAGCGAAGAAGATATTGGGCATGTTAGAGATGCTTATAATTATGTCCATATTGGACTAATCCAAATAGCATTTAAACCTTTAACTCTACCAGGGTTAAATGCTTCAATAATGACCTCTTTAAGAGATGCAAGATGTTTGGACTGGAGCCAATCCTTAATGGGAGTTATGCAAACTAGTCTTTGCCATGGCCCAGTATACTTTAATGTTTATCCAAATTTAACCTTGTCTTTAACTGATCATCATCTATATGATGCAGTTACTTTAAATATAAAGACAAATGGTTACAATTTTCTTCCTGGATCTGAAACTATAGCAATAATCTATAGAGTTCATTATAAGGTAATGAATACCATTGCCCCAAAGGCTAAGCATATAACTAAGCCTGGAAAGACTACTTTGATAGAAACTAATTTGTTGACATCAAATGTAGCAACTAATCGTATAATTAGATGGGATGAAATAAATTTTCCCAAAGAATGGATATTAAGTCAAGCTGTATTACCACAACCTATTGTGGATACAGAAATTGATCAAATAATTCAAACTCATGATGGTGAGGTGGAAGTTAGATTTACTCCACATGAAATATCAAGGCTTTCTATATCAAGTAGTTGTAGAAAACCTTTACCAATACCTTTGCCATCCACAGTTGGATCTACTTCTTCTAATAAGGAAGAAATAAATAAGATACAAATTTCTGATGATGCAATATCTTCTTTAGTAACTTCTAAACTTCTTTACATATATTTATGATATTTAATACATAAATATATGTAACAACAATATATATAACAATATATATGTACATATATATAATTACACTTTACCATGAATAAGAACACAAAAGAAATAGATCTACCATTAAATTGCACATCTCATGGAACGTATCACTCTGTATCCCACTAGATCTAGGATACACATGCGACATAAGTCCACCACACACCCAAATGTACCCCGAAGGACACGAATAAGTCATATATATTATTATGAACAATACGAAGAATCAAATATAAATCTACGTGTTCGTGTCAAAATATGACATGTACAAAGTCCCGTGTCGGAGGAAAAACCACTAAATCAACACATATTACCAAATTATTGGGATACGACCTACACGTATCCAATTATGGACACGACACTAGCCCCAAACACATAAGCACATGCCAAATTGATCTATAGGACCAATTGAGATACACAACAAATGTCAATATCGAAATTCCCACAAAATTGTCACAAAAAGTACCATAACTTTCTCAATAGGTCTCCTATGAACACAAAACTAAATCCTATGGGTAGCCTATGCATATGGGTTAATTTTTCAAGGTTAAATCTCAGATTAAGAATCTAATTTAAGGGAAAAAACTAAATTATATCAATTGGGAGATAGATTTCCAATGTAACGTCCAAAATTGATGAAATTGGCCTCTAACTTGTAGATCCTTGCTCCTCTTTGTATATCTTTGCTTCCTTCTTCTAGATCCTTGCTCCACTAGCTCCAATGGTGATTTAGGAAGGAATTGGGATGAATTTAGTAGGGAAATAAAGTAGGAATGCAGGAATTTGGTTGAGAAAAATTTTAGATCTAGTTTTAAAATGAAAAGAGGAGAGAGAATAATTTTTCCCCTCTCTATATAGGCCGGCCCCCTTTTCCCCTTCCTCAGTCTACTATAAATTTTCCAATATACCCCTTGGTCCTCTCATGAAGAAATAATTAAGGAGGTAAGATTCTAGTCTAATATTTAATCATCCTCCTAACCAATGAGCTTTTTAAATGGGCTCAAATCTAACAATTAATACATGTTGGTCCATGATTCTAAACTAAACTAGTTAGGCCCACTAACACAAGTCTAAAATAAATACTAACATCTAATAATAATTAAATAATACAATAAATAATTATTTACCAAGCATAATATTTAATTAAATATAAAATTACTAAAATATCCTTTCCTAGAAAATATGGTAGTGACAAGTCTACCCTCCTTAAAATAATTTCGTCCTCGAAATTCGAAGAAAAAAACTACCCCCATAAAATAACAGAACATAACAAAAGAACCTAACTAAAGAACAGAACTAATTAGGAAAAAATATAACATAATTAGGAAAGAACATACCTCAAGGCACACACAAATATGGATAACGCTCTCGCATTTTATCCTCTCTCTCCTAGGTAAACTCCCCCGGAGAGTGATGCCTCCATGCGACGTGCACCAAAAGAATAGTCTGGTTCCTTAGCACCTTCTCTCTCCGATCCAGAATCTCAACTGGCTGCTCTAGATAGCTAAGAGTAGGGCCCACCTCTATCTCCGAGTGATCTATTACATGACTAGGATCTGTCATGTACCGTTTCAACTGTGACACATGAAACACGTTGTGCACTCCCTTCAATGCAGGTGATAAGTCTAGTCTATAAGCAACTGCACCGACTCTCTCTAGAATAGTGAAAGGTCTGATGAATCGCGAACTAAACTTCCCGCCTCCACCGAAGCGAATCATGCCTCGTGTCGGAGAAATCCTCAAAAATACCAAACCATCCACCTAGAACAAATACCACCTTAAGAACTTAATCTATAACAAACAACCAATAACAAGCACAAAACAAAAATCTAAACTATACCTCGAACTCCAATGGTCTCCGGTGGCTATCGGCCCAATGCCGTTGTCTGTCCTGCGCCACACAAAATCTGTCTCTGATCAACTGAACTTTCTCCGCTGTATCCACAACCATCTCTGGCCCAAGCAAAACTCTCTCTCCAATATCGTCCCATAATAAGGGAGTACGACACCTCCGACCGTATAGAGCTTCAAAAGGTGACATATCTATACTAGCCTGGTAACTGTTGTTATAAGCAAAACCTACCAAATGGAGATGGTCCTCCCAAGAACCCCCAAAATCTAGTACACAAGTGCGCAACATATCCTCGAGAGTATGAATAGTCCTCTCTGACTGCCCATCTGTCTGGGGATGATATGCAGTAGTGACCTTGAGCTGAGTGCCCAAACTCTCCTATAAACTCCTCCAAAAATGAGAAGTGAAACGACTATCCCGATCCCAAACTATGCTGACGGGAACTCCATGTATCATGACGATCTACCTCACATACATCTCGGCCAGCTTCTCCGTAGACAAACCCACCTTGAAAGGCAAAAAGTGGGCTGACTTGATCAACCTATCAATAATGACCCAAATCGTGTCTTTCCCTCCTGGAGATTATGGAAGTCCAGACACAAAATCTATAGTAATGTGCTCCTACTTCCACTCTGGAATGGGTAATGGCTAAAGTAAACATTCTGGCCTCTACCTCTCAGCTTTCACCTGTTGGCAACCTGAGCATCTGGATACAAACTGTGCCACTTCCCTCTTTATGCCATACTACCACATACTCTCTCGCATATCCTGATACATCTTGTTGGCACTTGGATGCATGGAATACTGAGAGCGATGCGCTTCCTGCAATATCTTCTCACGTAGCTCCCCACTAGGCACACACAATCTAACTCCATGCCTCAAAGATCCATCCTCAGCAATGGTGAAATCATCCTCCAATGTTGCTCACTTGAGCTCTGATGCTCCTCAGAGATACATCCTCATACTGTGCTGCCTTGATCCTGTCCATCAAATCTGAATGTATCTGCAGTCCCCACATCTGCATAGCATAACCAGGAACTATCACCTCAATGCCCAAGCACTCCAAGTCCTCAAGCAAATATCGATCCTGCATCAAGAACATAGCTATCGGATACCTGCTCAAAGCATCGGCAACTACATTAGCTTTCTCAGGATGATACTGCAGAGATATATCAAAATCATTCATTAGTTCCAACCATCGACGCTGCCTCATGTTCAACTCCTTCTGCGTGAAAACGTACTTCAAGCTCTTGTGGTCTGTGAATATCTCCATACGCTCTCCGTATAAATAATGTTTCCACAACTTCAGGGCGAAGATGACTGCTACCAACTCCAAATAATGGGTATGATAGTTCTTTTCATGAGGACGCAATTGCCTGGATGCATAAGCAATCACTTTTCCATTCTGCTAAAGAACACAACCCAAACATTTCCCCGATGCATCACTATAAATAGTATGGCCTCCAGACCCTGATAGCAACGTCAAAATAGGAGCAGGCGTCAACCTCTTCTTCAACTACTCAAAAGCAATCTGGCAATCCTTCGTCCAAACATACTCTACATCCTTCCTGGTGAGTCTGGTCATCGGCTCCGCAATCCTCAAAAAATCTTGTACAAACTTCCTGTAGTAGCCTGCTAATCCCATGAAACTCCTGATCTCTCCTACCGAACTCGGGGTCTTCCAAGATTCCACTGCTGCGATCTTCTTCGGATCCACTAAAATACCATCACCTGTCCCAACATGCCCCAAAAATTCTACCTTATCCAGGAAAAACTCATACTTGGACAACTTTCCATATAACTTCTCCTTCCTCAGCACATCCAACACAATCTTCAAATGCTCCTCATGCTCCTCCGGTGTCTTCGAGTATATGAGTATGTCGTCTATGAACACCACCATGAACTTGTCATGGTACCGATGGAGCACCTTGTTCATCAAGTTCATAAATACCGTCGGTACATTAGTCAACCCAAACGGCATCACTATAAACTCGTATTGACCATACCGAGTTCTAAAAGCAGTCTTCGGTATGTCCACCGACTTCATCTTTACCTGATGGTAGCCTGATCTCAAATCTATCTTAGAAAACACCTTATCAACACTCAACTGATCAAATATATCATCAATCCGTGGCAAAGGATACTTATTCTTGATAGTGAGATTATTCAATACCCTGTAATCAATGCATATGCACACCGATCCATCCTTCTTCGGTACAAACAATACTGGGGCTCCCCATGGTGAAGAACTCAATCTGGTAAACCCCTTATCCTATAATTCATCCACCTGCTTGTTCAGCTCGAGCAGCTCGCTGTTGTTTACTCTACTGACATATTACGAAATTAGTTCTGCACCTGGCACCAAGTCTATAGAGAATTCAACATCTCAATTTGGCAGCAAGCCTGGCAATTCCTCAAGAAATACATCCAAGAACTCTGCTATCAACGGATGCGGCAACTCTATTTCTTCCACCATAGCTCCACAAATAATGCCTTCTCCCTGCTCTGCAGCTCCTCTAGCAAACTCGAACTCTGGCTCTCCTGGTGGACCAAACAAAACTCTACCTCCTCTATAATCTATGCTAGCACGGAGCCTACTCAACCAATACATCCCGAGTACAATATCGTAGCTCGGAAGTGGCATTACAAGTAGACACGCACTCAACTTCCAGCCTCCCAGAGTAACTCTCCGATCGTTGCAAATATCATTAACCAGGATAATGCCTCCCCCGGTCATGATCTTGCAAGTCCTAAGCAAAGACTCAGCTATCAAACTATGCTTCAGAGCAAAAGAAATAGATACAAAACTATGGAAAGCACTACTATCAAACAAAGTTAAAGTTGGAATGGAATAAAGAAGAATAGAACCTGCGATGACATCTCCAGTGGGTTCGACTTCCTCGACGGTCATAGCAAACACTCATCCCTGACGTGCACCTCCCTGCTGCTGATGTTGGACATAACGCTGTTGCTAAGTTGGAAGCGGTCACCTCGGCTGTACTGCAGATGGTCTCGTCTATGCCCTCGAAGCTGAAGCTGCTCCCTGAACTGCACGACGAGGATACTCTCTCGACTGATGCCCTTCAGTACCATAATACAAACAAACTCCTAGCCTCCTCCTGCAAACTTCCCAAATATGGTCGGGCTTCTTGCAGTAGTGGCAGGAAGCTTGTTATAACTGTCTCTGCTATTGTGGTGCCTGGTAAAAAGGCCCCCTAGCCGGAGTCTGGTGCTGCTGTGGCTGCTAAAAAGGACTGGAATAGAAATAAGGATGTTTGGCAGATACTGCACTGTTGTTTGCCCCTAGAAAAGAATTACGGACTTTCTTCGGCTTCAAACCCAACTCCCGCTCAACCTTGCGTGCCTCCGCAAGTATCTCCGAGTATGTCTCATAAAAAGACGAAATGAGGATCTTTACTTCCCAGTTTAGACCCTCACGAAAACGAATTGCCCGAACCTCCGGCTCTCTCACTAAATACTCTGCAAATCGGCTAAACCTGTCGAACTCCGTAGCGTACTCCTCCACAGACATGCTCCCCTAAATGAGACTCTCGAACTGCCTCCCTAAGTCTAGCCTGTCTGCCCGGGCGAAAAACTTCTTCTTGAAGAGGTCCTTGAATACCGCCCAAGACTATCCCGCGTCAACAAGAATCAGCTCATTCATGAACGAAGTGCGAGCGACGTCGGACAGTTGAAGTCCTACCGCCTCAACCTTCAGATCCTCAGAAAGATGGGACACCCTCATAAGATGCTCAATGTCCTCGAGCCAATCCTTAGCATAGACGATGCCCTCCGTCCCCTTGAAGACCTTACGCTCCAGTTTCTTGAAGTCCTGAATGCTGCCTGGACGAAGCTGAGCAACCTAAGTTGCAACTTGCTGCTAGACCGGAACTCCTCTCTCGACTACGGCATGAGCAAGCTGATGAGCACTCTCGATGTCATGCCGTAAAATATCGGTCTACCTCTGATGTGCCTCAGACTGTGCCCTCTGTGCCTTGAGCATCTCACAAAATAGGGTAAACATCTGTGTCGCCTCTGTTGGCACAGGAGGTGGAGGTGGAAGCCCCTCAGATACGGTTGGCACATCCACTGAGTAGGTGGTGGACCTCCGAAAGTAGCTGACACTTCAATCACCGAAAAAGTGACTGGTGCAGGCCCTCGGGATGTCGCAGACCTCTCAGAAACTGCTCTCCCCTGCTGCGATCTAGTATTAGGCGGCATCCTGAGACAAAGCGAAATAAGGAATCAATATGGCACATGATGTAAGACACTTAAGGAAAGGACAGTTTAAGAGCTCAAGTATCAATATCAAACAAGAATAGTTGAATCAAATAAATTTTTCCAAATATGATTGAGTATCTCAGCCTATATCCTATATCTTAACGCAGGCTTACAGTAGTACAACTAAATTGTCGCACTACCACGACATCGCATAACTTAGGAATCTAGACCTGCAAGGGCCACCACTAAAAATGTGTCACGATCCGCACCCGATGTAAGGATGCAAGTCGAAAATAATGCCCATCCTACACCGCAGAATCGGCGGTAGAACGCTGTCTAGGTAATCTATCTAGCAATATAATGAACCACCAACAATAATAATATACTCAATCACAGATCTAAGATAGAAACGAACACGAGTATGATAAGAATAGAAATAGTCATATACAACTCATTAGACTAAAATAATACATCAATGAGTTTGAAAGAATGCTAAACAAATAGGCTGGAGACAAATCCAGTGCTAGAAATACTAAGAAGGTACTAAACCCGGGTCATCTGTCTCAGTCGGGATAAGTCCCTCCTGAGCCAGGGTCTCTGACTCTAAGCCCACAACATCCTGAGGTCCATAATGGGTAGGGTACCACTCCTCAGTGTCATCTGGGAAAAATATATCCTGTCAGAAGTGGAGCAGAGTACATCTCTAATATCAGTTCTAATCAATGATAAAAACTATGTAACAGTAAATAGATGTGAATATACAAGATGCACAATGATACGAGAGATACACAATAAAGAAAATACTGGAATGAACACAATAATGAACAATATGTCAATAAACAAGAATACTTATGACTAAGTGTGTGAGTACTACCTTTAACATATGATCGGCTCGAAAATATGATACAATATATATGGCCTGGCTAATCATACGTGCGGTGTATGATTAATACTATTCAATAAAAGTACTTGATACAATAGGGGTATGATCATCTATCTACACTAAAGTACTCCCACCCTCGACTGGTATAATAGATCCAACCACGGTATGCAATGGCACAAAATTCCCCAAGAAGATAGCTAGTCTTCTCGAGAATTAGTGTTTGTACATGTATAAGATAACAAATAAAATAATACTTGTACCATATACACAATATACTAAGGAATAATATCTCATGACGAGATCCGAATATACCAATCCGTGTAACCATAGTGTCAAGACAACATGGATATCTACACTAGATACAATGAACATAGAGGATATCATAAATGAGAAACTATCAGAGAATGTACTCTTCTAAAGTCCAAAGAATAGTCTCACAGATGTCTGATACGGTGCTTCGAAGACCTAGATATGGAATACTACATCAATACCAGGTTTCGGAAAGAAACTAAGTTAAACTAGTCAACTTCTGGGTCAATAAGTCAATTCTAAGTCAAAAGTCAAACTAGGTCAACTCTAAGTCAACTATGGTCAAACTATAGTCAAACTATGGTCAACTACCCATCTCTAGGTTGCACAAGTCTAACACAAAGATATTGGGTTCAAATACTAAAGTCTAGGTCACAAAACCCATATTTTAAAATACTAGGATACCATATCTCCGGATACGTAAATCAATAAGTAAAATATTACATATATAAGTCAAATAATTATTAATAATATAAAATCATAATTACAAACATTAAATAGAAACCTTGGTTTTGAACCAACTTGGTATCACAACATTAACTCATAATCTTGATATCCAAACCCAATACCTTGGGTATCCCTAATTTCCTTGGTACTTACCTTGGTACCTCAAGGTAATACCCCAAAACTTGTTTATACTAACTACCCGTAATTATATACATGCTATACTAGTTATTATACATATAGTACACTATAAATACTATTAGCAATTTAGGAATATATTTACATATATATATATATATATATATATATATATATATATATATATATATATATATATATATATATATATATACCTATACCTATACCTATACCTAATATTAAGAAAACTGCCAAACTGTCACTATAACTGCTGCTGACTGTCGCTGAAGTCTCTGAAACTATGATACTCTACTATTTTAGCGACGGTTCTGCTGCTGTCGATAAACTGTTGTCGCTACTGCTGCTGTATAGTCTTGCTGCTGTGGCTGCTTTGCAACGGTTCTGCTGTCGCTAAACTGCTGTCGCTGCTGCTGCTATGTTCTATTGTTGTTGCTGCTGTGCTGTTGCGACACTGCTGCTGCTGTCGCCTTTGCTGCTGTTGTATGCTACAGCTGATGCTGCTGTGCTGTTGCGACGCTGCTGCTGTCGCCTTTGCTGCTGTCACAAAAACACACACACACATATATATATATATATATATATATATATATATATATATATATATATATATATATATAATACATATATTCTATAATTGCTAATATATATATAATTACTACATATGAATATACATACACCCATACATATATACTAATCTATATATATATATATATAACTACACATACATGTATATGCATATATAACTATAAAATAATATGTATACATGTATTATATAAGTATATACATATAATATAACAACTTATATATATATATATATATTTATATATACATAATACATAACCACAACATATATATACTATAATATATATACATACACTACATTTATTAAATAGTTTTACATATGTAGAATAATAGCTACATACAATATACATAAATAGATACATAGATCTAAGACACAAAGAAATATAAATATATATATATATATATTCACCACCATACACATATACACACAACAACCACATATGTATATACAATAACTAGTAGATCTTACATATGTAAAATAATAACTACATAAATATACAACACATATATATATAATAGATATATAGATCTATGATATTTAATACATAAATATATGTAACAATATTATATTTAATAATATATATGTACATATATATAATTATACTTCACCATGAATAAGAACACAAAAGAAATAGATCTACCATTAAATTGCACATCTCATGGAACGTATCACTCCGTATCCCACTAGATCTAGGATACGCATGCGACACGAGTCCACCACACATCCAAACGTACCCCGAAGGACACGAACAAGTCATATATATTATTTATGAACAATATGAAGAGTCAAATATAAATCTACGTGTTCGTGTCAAAATATGACATGTACAAAGTCCCGTGTCGGAGGGAAAACCCCAAAATCAACACATATCATCAAATTGTTGGGATACGACCTACACGTATCCAATTATGGACACGACACTAGCCTGAAACACACAAGCATATGCCAAATTGATCTATAGGACCAATTGAGATATACAACAAATGTCAATCTCGAAATTCCCCCAAAATTGATACAAAAAGTATCATAACTTTCTCAATAGGCCTCCTATGAACCCAAAACCAAATCCTATGGGTAGCCTATGTATATGGGTTAATTTTTCATGGTTAAATCTAAGATTTAGAACCTAATTTAAGGGAAAAAACTAAATTGTACCTCTTGGGAGATAGATTCCCAATGTAACCTCCAAAATTGATAAAATTGGCCTCCAACTTGTAGATTCTAGCTCCTCTTTGTAGATCCTTGCTTCCTCCTTCTAGATCCTTGCTCCACTAGCCTCCAATGGTGATTTGGGAAGAATTAGGATAAAATTTGGTAGGAAAATGAAGTGAAAATGAAGGAATTTGGTTGAGAAAAATTCTAGATCTAGTTTTGAAATAAAAAGAGGAGAGAGAATAATTTTCTCCCTCTCTATATAGGCCGGCCCCCTTTTTCCCTTCCTCAAGCTACTATAAATTGTCTAATATACCCCTTGGGGCCTCTCATGAATAAATAATTAAGGAGGGAAGCTTCTAGTCTAATGGTTTAATTAATTTAATCATCCTCCTAACCAATGGGCTTTCTAAATGGGCTCAAATCTAACAATTAATACATGTTGGTCCATAAGTCTAAACTAAACTATTTAGGTCCACTAACACAAGTCTAAAATAAATAAATAACATCTAACAAAATTAAATAATACAACAAATAATTATTTACCATACACAATATTTAATTAAATATGAAATTACTAAAATACCCTTTACTAAAAAATGTGGTAGTGACATCAAGCTACCCAACATTAAATATCCTGATAAGGCGAGCATGATGGACAATCCTAAGTATTATCACTACCACCGATACGTCCATCACCCCCACGCGGGACTATTATATTTTGAAAAGGCAGATATAATGACTTATCGACTCCAAAGTTCTCACTTTGGACTACGAAGACAAGACCGTCACGGCAAACAAGGTATCTCTTCAGTCTGGCACTTTCTCGACGACAAAATCCCAAGATGGTATCGTACCCATACCAAGGACAACCCTAAAGGGTCGTTGACCTCCCCCCATCCCGAGCAGAAGGTTTGGTTCTCATTGCGACTCCAGGAGGCGAAGTCATATGGATTCATATAGGCCTTGTCCTGGATATGACACAACCAACAATACCGCCAGTCTCTAAGGCCAAATGAAAGAAGACCAAGTCCTGTCACGCGGTCTCCCCAACAATAAATGAAGCTTAAGTAGGAGTGACTAGGTCAGGGTTAACCTATCAACGCGATTACAATGATCCCGATGACTCTCTACCTCCAACAGATGATCGTCTGGCCTCTGATCTGGGTCGGTCCCAGCTTCTGACGGCGGACAAGCAAAAGCAGAAGAAAACTCGTTATGATAAACCTCTGAGGAAGAATATAACGCAAGGGCTAGAGAAGCCCTACAGCTTCGACATACTAGCACAATTGGATAATACTCCCACGAAGCTATCACTCTTCGAGCCCCTGCATCTTTCCAAAAAGACCCGCAATGTTCTGAGTAAGGCGTTGCTAAATGCCAACTCCTACTTGGCTCAAGTCAAGCCACTGATGGAAAATCATGTCGTATGTCCTCAATGCAATAGTGTGATGGAGACAATTACCAGCATAACATTCTCCCAACAGGACATGTTGTTAAAAAAAATAGGCACGATCGTCCCATGTATTACACATGATACATCGGAGATATTAAAGTGTATCAGATACATATCGACCCCGGGTCATCCCTCAACATCATACTACGGAGCTTACTATAAACCCTGGGAATCCTAATGCATCAACTGGAAGCTACTAATACCACCATCAGCAACTTCAATATTGGAAGAAGCTATCCGCTAGACAAGATTCGTCTGAAATGCCAAATCGGGGACCTCCGAACAGAAGTCACTTGTTACGTCATTGATGTGGAAGTATCTTACAATGTCCTGCTTGGGCGTCCATGGATACATGAATATATGATTGTTTCTCTACTCTCCATCAATGCTTGAAGTACGGCAGCGAATATGGTGTCGTCAAAACAAAATTTGCTAACGTGGATCTTTTCAAAGGAATCTAGGCGTACTAATCCGACTCGGTCTTGTACAAACAAATCCACTTAGACGAAGGTGCCAATGACGTCGACGACAAAGCCAACGCCATTATAGCTTCAGACACTCCTCTAAGGATTTGTCTGAAAGGGCACCTAGTCACCGCAGCTGCTCCTCTGGTGGTCAAGCTTTGTAAGAAGGCACCTGAATCCCAGTGGTCAAGCCTTAAAGGTTGGGAAACCTTCCAGACAAGGAACCACTATCATGAGAACACCAGAGCAGCTGGTAGTCAAACTTTTCAGGAAAGCTCCGGTACCGCCAGTGTCACTAGTGGCCACTAAGGGTGAGTTGTAAGAATATATCGCGGCATCCACCGACGCATCATCATTCGACGATATGATCCCTTTGGAAGAAGTCCCTTATTTCCTCAGTAAGGGATTGCCTCCAAATTAAAATATCATTCCCACCAGGGGAACATAAAGGCTGACCTTTTCCCTCTCTAAGTTTGTTTCTTCTTCTTATGTCCGTTTATAGCATACAGATAAATCGGTTACCTGTACTCGGGAATTCCATGTACACAATAGGTAATGGATCCACAAAATTTTCTTATGTGATTGTAAGTTCACGTCCATATTACCTCTGAACTACATTCCCAAACATTAGTGATAAGGTTTACCAAGTCCATATCACCTCTGAGTAAACCTTACCATGAGATAATGGTTTATTACTGTACTCTCCTTAGTAAAGTTTTTCATGTCCATATTACATTTGAGTAAACTTTACCGTAGAATTGTGGGTTTATGTCCATATTACCTCTGAACTACATTCCCAAAAATTAGTGATAAGGTTTACCATGTCCATATCAACTCTGAATAAACCTTACCATAAGACTATGGTTTATTATCGTACTCTCCCTAGTAAAGTTTACCATGTCTATATTACCTCTGAGTAAACATTACCGTAGATTATGGGTTTGCGTCTATATTACCTTTGAACTATTTCCCAAACATTAGTGATAAGGTCTACTATGTCCATATCACCTCTGAGTAAACCTTACCATGAGACTATGGTTTATTACCGTACTCTCCCTAGTAAAGTTTACCATGTCCATTTTACGTCTGAGTAAACTTTACCATAAAATTATGGGTTTACGTCCATATTACCTCTGAACTATATTTCCAAACATTAGTGATAAGGTTTACTATATCCATATCACCTCTGGGTAAACCTTACCATGAGACTATGGTTTATTACCGTACTCTCCAAAGTAAAGTTTACCATGTTAATATTACCTCTGAGTAAACTGTACCTTGGAATTATGGGTTCACGTCCATATTACCTTTGAACTATATTCCCAAACAGTAGTGATAAGGTTTACCTTGTCCATATCACCCCTGAGTAAACCTTACAATGAGACTATGGTTTATTACCGTACTCTCCCCAGTAAAGTTTACCATATCCATATTACCTCTTAACCACATTTCTAACCTCAAATATTCCCATCTCCAAACCTAGGAAACTTCCTAAACTAATCATACGTACTCTATCACAAGTACCCTAGCGGAGATTAGTCCACCAAAAGCTTATTATTTACGCCTAGGTTCACCATAAATAATAAGTCTACTAGACGTCTTTGTATTATATCAGCAAAATAGAAAAATTTTGTCTCAGAAAATAAGAAAATTACATCAAAAGGCATACTAAGGACCTAAGAATAAAAAAAAATTGTTATGATCCTTGGGAGCCATCAGTATCAGTGCACAACTCATCAACCCGATGCCTCAGCCGATCCGCTTTAATCTGGACACTGTTAGCAGCCCAGCGTTCAGCTTTCTGTTGAAGCACAGCCTCATCCTGAAAGATGGCCAACCTCTTATGCTCAGTGTCTAAATCCACCATCTGAACCTGCAAGTTCGTGGAGTACCGCGTATTGGCATCCACTTACTCAGCAAGGGTGAGTTCCTCTTCTGTCGCGCGATGAGCATCAGACTCGAGCTTTGCCTCATCTACTTAAAGTTGCTTGACATGCGCCTGTACGTCCGTCAGACGCTTAGCCAACAACTCCTTGCTACAAGCACGAGTGACTCTTGCAGCAAAAAATTCTAACTCTATGGCACTTGATTTTGCCTCTTCACGATCGAGAATCTCCTTGTGAAAGGGGTAATCAGACTTCTCCTAAGTGTCGACATCGCAAAAATTAATATATAAAATATCGTTGTAGTATTTTCGATAAAGGTGTTCAATTGTTATTTATTGTAAATTGACAAAGAGTACGAGATAAATCCTATACAAGAGAATCTAAGTACAAAAGATCTAGGATAAGTGTGACGGTAGAGATCGAGCACTACAGTGGCTCCTTTACTTCGTTGACGATCCGAGACCAAGAGAGGGTCGACGAGGCTTCGGCGGCACTATGTCTCATTCTCTTGTAAAGGCGGCTAGTTCTGCTTCCTCTTTCTTTTACTTATGGATGTATGGATCTCTCGATGCCCTTTCTGTGGGGAAAACACTTACTGTTTATAGCCTTCAATAAGGCATCACGTTAGCATATGTACGTGAATTCTATGGCACATGAGATTTGGCAGGATTATAATGGCGAATGGCACTACGGACGTATGAGACACTTAAATACATAGGGGCATATGGCACTGTTGGTACATGAGATACCTATATATAGGTGGGCGCATTGCACTACGGGAGCATGAGACACCTAGATGTAGGAGGGAACATGGCGCTGCGGGAGCATTAGACTCCATTTAGACTATTGGCACATTGGCCAGAATCCTTGAGGCACAAAGAGTTAGACTACTGAGGCGCATCATTATGGCGCATGGAGCAAGATCTCTGGTGCGCATGGAGGAGATTTTTCATGCTTCTATAAGTCCTCCTTCAAAGTTTCTGAACTGAAACTTTGTAAGTTTAAAGTTCGTAATACTTTGAACAAAAGCAGGAAAGATATAGGTAGAGGAATTATTTTGGTACACGTGTGAGGAATCCCAATATGCGGCACATCAGCGGAGTATTATTCCTTCAGCGCAGCGCGTTGCTTGGCGTATCTGGCATATTAGGAGATTATTTTGCTTGGTGCATCCGGCCTAGGCAGAGATTCATCCACTAACTGTTAGGTTTGTCCCACAATTTTAGTGCCTAGGAACTTGTGGGTTGTTAATAGCATCCCTGCTATAAATAGAGGGCTAAGGAGAAGTAGAGTAGTGCATTTATCTCTCTTCACCATGTTTCTGTTAAAGTCATGCACGGGGAAGTCCGTCGAGCAGTTCGTTGACCCTCTTCCTCTGATGGTCGATTACCTATCGGCCGTCAGAGAAGGTATGGAGCACTTACACTTTATTTTTACTTCTGGGTCACTCGAACACTCTCTGGGCGACACCCATTCACACTACTTCTAGCACTGTATGGCCCGACGTGCATGGTCGAAGGCTTCGTCTTGAGTTTGTGCTGACCCGAAGATTCTTCCTTGGCAGCATGGGTGAAGTTGCCTTTGAACATGAACCTGAGACATGCGCCAAAATTTGATGCAATACCCTGTAGAGGGGCATATTGGCCTCTGTATTGCGATAGCCACCTTGGCACTATGGTGGTAGTGTGCCTTAATATTGATGCACGTGACACTTGTGTGCAGCTTCTTTTGCTGAAATCCGGCTTGGCGGATGACACTGATGCTCACTTTTGTACGGTCTTGCAATCATTCTGACTTTGGTGTGTTTATCTATGCAGGAACTACCATAGACTGCTCTAAATATGATGGAGCATGGAAGGATATCATAGTCACCGATGTTCGTGGTGAACAGGCACATTATTCGGAGGATTGTCCGCGATCTTCCAACCTAGATCACTGTAGCTTTTCTCCGTATGCGGCCAGGATGTGTTGGCTAGATCTCGGGTTGAGTCCTGACAGCGTATCTGAGTGGCAGCTACAAGTCTAATTATTCTAACAGGTATTTTTAGTCATATCCTTTCACATGAAAGAGTTAGGTTTGCAGAGGCTTGGCTCTCAGTTGCAAGCTCCCTTGCATTCCATCAGTATGGATTCTTTTCTTGCATTGTGGCATGTACTGAGAAGTCTTGCTAGAGTGATGACCCAAAATTTGTTGAGCTGTCGACTTCACATGTGTTGGTACCAAAAACAGCATAGCGGGGGTCCCTTTCTTTTCAAATGTACTCATGATCTTGAATATTAATAAAAAATTATTAAATGTAATGGACGTCCATATGTACTCATAATCTTGAATGAAAATTTTGCCTTCCTTCCTGTTTAGAACTTTTCTCGTTGTTATAGATATCGCATTTATGAGTACTATACCAAAGGTATTATAGACGTTGTACGACATCATAACGGTGATAATGCCAAGCACTATCAGAGGTAATATTGACATGATATGTTAGATTAGTTCCATTAAGGAAGTTTGGTTGGGACACCATCTGCGATGGTAGGGATGTTGTAGTATAGGACCAATAGCTCAGGCAACGAGTCAGACGTAGTATGGATGTAACTGCCTTCTTTTCTTGGGGAACACGAACATATTATACTTTATAGGTAAACTACTTACTTTGTAAAGATTTGGTGCAGATATCAATCAAAAGGGACGAGTCATAGGTACTATGGACGTGATTGTCTTCTTTGACAACAAAATGGCTTATAGTTCAGAGGTGATGTGGACGTGAATCATTTTGCCTTAGAGGAGTTTCATGGATCCGTTATCCATTGCGCACTCGGGACTCCCGGGTACGGATAACAGATTTATCTGTATGCTACAGATTGGTTGTAAGTAGTACACTTTCATGTCCCTTTGTTAGGGTTTTTTTTTTTACCAAGCTTTAGGCATAGTATTTCTTTAGGAACTTGTCATTGATTGGCATCGTGAGCAAGTCACCATTAGGCTTAGATATCATTTATGCACAACTAGAGTAGACCGTTTATACCACAAAGGGACCTTCCCACTTGGGTTAGAATTGTTTCACTTTTTTGTGGGTCATGATCATTGGTCTACTCACTACTAGAACAAGATCGCCGACTTGGAAAGTCATTTACTTCACATTCTTATTGAAGGCGCCGGAAAGTCGAGCTTGATATAGCTTAATACGTTGTTGTTCTAGGAGGCATTTTTCTTCGAGTGCCTCTAATTCCTGTAGGCGTCGCCGGTGTTTGTCTTCATCAGTCAGCTGATTGGAAAGTTCCACCTGAAGGAAAGGAATTTGGGTCTCCAAAGGAAGTACAGGTTCGCTTCTATAGACCAAGAAGAATGGCATACTGCCAGTCGGAGTTCAAAATGTCGTACGATAGGCCCATAGACATTCGCCCATCTTCTCATTCCAGTCATGTTTGTTGGTTGAAACAAACTTTTTGAGTAGCTTCATGCTCGTCTTGTTGAATGTTTCAGCTAATCCATTCACTGCTAGATTATAGGCGGTTGAAGCTATGTTTTTTATTCAGTTTTTATCGCAAAATTGAAAGAAAGCGTGGGTTACAAAATATGGACTGTTTTCATGAATGATCCTGCGAGGTATGCCAAAGCGGTAGATGATGTAATATTTAAGGAAACTGATCACGTTGGATGTCTTTACTTCCAAAAGTGGAACTGTTTATGCCCATTTTGAGAAGTAGTTTGTAATAGCTAGGATGAACTGATGCCCCTTAGACGAAGGCGAACTGATCGGTCCTTTGTAATCCATCCCCGAGGCTTTGAAAGGCCAAGACGCAATAGTCGGGGGAAGAAACTCCGAGGGTTGGTGGATGAAGTCTGCATGGATTTGACACATTCGATACTTTATTGCGTATTCGACAGCGTCTGCCACGATTGTTGGCCAATAATAGCCCATACGTTCGGAGATGGTCTTGAAGCTTAGGGTCAGGTTGGTGACACCACAAACACCGTCTTGAGCTTCATAGAGAGCCTATTTTGATTCTGTATCAGATAGGCACCGTAGCATAAGCCCATCATAGGAATGACGATATAGCATTTTAGTGGCTATATCATAATAGAATCGGAGGGAGCGTCTTCTGAAGGCAGTGGCCTCCTTCGGATCGTCCGAAAGATCCCATAGACTGCGAAGTCTATAAATGGGAGTCTCCAATCTTTAACATTGGTATCGGCGTCCATAGAGTGGCTTAGTTTAAAGCACAAGTTGTTCTTTGGGTAGACTGGTTCTCGACCCGCCACTGTGACTATTGGATGGGTCTTGATTAGAGTCGCTAAAGAGTCAGCAAGGCCGAAGAGTGCTTTAGCTTTGGTATTTTGCATCCGCGACACATGTTCTGTGAAGAACTCCGTGAAAGTAGAAATTATGTCGAAGATAGCCTGATGGAGAAATTATGTCGAAGATAGCCTGATGGTAAAGAAGTAAATCCTTGTACCAAACTTCGAACTCACCGCGGACTTAACTGACTATTAATTTGGAGTCCCCTTAGTCTTCCAAGCAGTCAACCTCTAGTTGTTTGGATAACTGAAGTTCAATAATGAGAGCGTTGTACTCTACCACGTTGTTGGAACGCGGCTTCATCAGAGAATATGTACGACGGATGACCAAGTCATCAGGAGAAATTAGTGTTATCCCCATTACGGCCACGATATTGCCTTTCGGTCCTA
The DNA here is from genome assembly GCA_036927795.1 of Iris macrosiphon. Classification (NCBI taxonomy): domain Eukaryota; kingdom Viridiplantae; phylum Streptophyta; class Magnoliopsida; order Asparagales; family Iridaceae; genus Iris; species Iris macrosiphon. The sequence continues at coordinate 52,141,965 of JAYESA010000018.1, forward strand.
TTCTGGAAGCACCGTTGAAGAACATTCGCCAAACTACTCCTTCCATTATGACAGTGTCTGCGTCTAACACCTCGTCGGGGATTCCATCATAAAGCTTCAAATTTTTCAACGCCGGATAAGCTGCTAGAAAGTCGGCCAATGCTGGGCACTTGATAGCCTTCTGCGGGACGAACACCATATCGTAGGGTGATAGAAGGATTGCCCATGTGGCCCGGCGAGAGTTAAGTGCTACAAGTTTGGTCATCAGGACTATGTAGGGGTTCACTCGAGAGATCACATGTATGGTTTTTCCTGTAAAGTTTTGGCTTATCTTTTGGACGACAAACACTAGAGCTAGACACTCTTTTTCGACGAGATTATATTTGTGTTCCACGCTGATCATAGTTCTGCTAAGGTAGTAGATAGCTTGCTCGTGGCCTTCATCGTTATTTTGAGCGAGAAGAACACTGAGAGAATGATCCATTGCTCAGACATAGAGTAAGAAGGGCTTTCCCACGACTGGAGCCACCAACATCGGGGGGTTCGTGAGATACTTCTTAATATCATCAAATGCTTGCTGAAACTCCTCTGTCTAATCGAAAGAGACCCCTTTCTTCATGAGCTGAGTAAAGGGTCGACATCGTCCAGAAAGATTGGCGATGAACCTCCTATTATATGCCAGCCTTCCTTCCAAACTACGGAGATCTCGCAGGTTTTTCGGAGGGTGCATATCTAGGACCGCCTTAGTTTTTTCAGGGTCAATATGAATACCCTTCGAGGTTATGATAAAGCCCAGGAACTTGTCATTGGAGACCCCCAAGAATCACTTGGTAGGGTTTATCTTGAGCTGGTGGGCTCGCATCAGTTTGAATACCGTCATGAGATCATGAAGATGATCATCTTGGAATCGGCTCTTGACAGCGACGTCATCAACATAATATTCCACTGTCTTACACAAGTGATCACAAAATATAGTGCTCATGGTGCGTTGTTATGTGGCACCTGCGTTCTTCAGACCAAAGGCATTATTATATAACAGTACACCCCTAATGGTGTCTAGAATAACGTATGTTTCTCATCATGGCGAAACATTTTGATCTAGTTATAGCCTGATAACCCATCCATAAAGGACATATGCTCAAAGCCATAAGTGTTATCAATCATCACGTCCGTGATCGGGAGAGAAAATTTGTTATTTGGGCATGCTGTATTTAAATCACGGAAGTCTATTCATACCCAAATTTTGCCATTTTTCTTGATAACAAGGACAATGTTCGCTACCCAGTCTGGGTGTTGCTCTTCGCAAATGAAGCCACTTGTTATTAGCTTATTTACTTCAGCTTTGAATGACGTTCATAATGTTCGGACGGAACCATCATTTCTGCTGCTTCACCGGCTTAACATCTGGCAGGATATTGAGCTTGTGTACTGCTATGCTGGATCCAAGCCTGGCATATCCTCGTAGTTCCATATAAAGACATTAATATATTCTCTTACCAGATGGACAAGGGATTCATGCTCTTCTGTCGAGAGGTTTTTAGTAATGAAGATGGGTTTATGAGCCACATCGTCGCCCAAATCCACTTGAATAACCTCGTCTTTAGTAAAAGGCTCCCGTTGCTCGAACCGTAATTCCCACAGGGTCTTTTATTTCTATTCCTATGGTTCTATTTTGAAGAGCTCGATTGGATGCTCATCGTCTTCTTCGGGAAACGTTGATGCCATATTACTGGATAATGCTTATTTGAGTACTTCTCTGATGCTAACATCGGAGTCCTGGGTAGAAGATCACAAAGAGTGAGACTGCATTCTTAGGAGTATAGAAGGAGTGATATACCCTAAACCATGGCCGGCTCATTGGTAATAAGTCTCTGGTTTGCCTTTTGGGGGAAATTGATGCAGTGGCAGTCGTCGGCCCTTATCGTAGTTTAGGCCTTGATCACTCTTCAGATCGTATCCTATCTTCTAGATAATATGCTTAGTCTGGATACTATAGCGGTGGAGTTGCATTCTACCACTTTTTGGTTCTGGCTCATCTTCGATGAAGTCTCAACGGCCTTCGACTATTCCAAAGATGATAGGTTTGTCTCCTTTCCTCCTTGTGGGAATGATGAAGCAGACATCTTGATTGGGACATATTTGATCTGTCGAGTAAGTGGTGGCTACTTACGTCTACAGATGTAAGCCTAAATCGTGTTCTAGAGACTATGCGATGTTCTACTCTACTATAATGAGGTTGTACTCCTGTAAAAGGCTGAACGTCGAGCTAGAGACTGTGACTTTTTTAAGGCAGATCAGTTAAGGCATCGTATTGATGAACTGTGCGTTGATGCCGACGGACCCCAAGAGCCATAGTTTTTTTTTTTCTTGTACTTTTCTTTTCTGGGGCCTTAACATGCCCTTTGATGTGGCTCCTTTGTTTTTAGAAGCAAAAATTCTATTTTGCTGATTTAATACAATCTTGTAATAACTTTCTGGGGATATATAAGTGGACCTATTATTTGTTGTGTGCCTGGGCACAAATAATAAGTTTGGCAGGAATCCTATCAGAGGTGATAGGTTTTGGTGGACTAATCATTACTGGCATACTTGTGACGGAGTACGGATGATTAGTTTAGGTGGTTTTCCAGGTTGGAGATGGGAAGATTTTAGGTAAGAAATGTGGTTAAGAGGTAAAATGGGCGTGAACTCACAATTCTGGGGTAAATTTTACTCAGAAGTAATATGGACATGGTAAACTATACTAGGGAGAGTACGGTAATAAACCATAGTCTTATGGTAAGGTTTACTCAGAGGTGTTATGGACATAATAAACCCTATCACTAATGTTTGGGAAGGTAGTTCAGAGGGAAAATTGACGTGAACTTACAATTCTGCAGTAAAGTTTAATCAGAGGTAATATGGACAAAGTAAACTTTACTAAAAAAATAGGAATATGGTTCAGAGGTAATATGGATATGAACTCATAATTGCATAAGAAAATTTTGTGGATCTGTTACTTATTACGTACGTGGGATTCCCGAGTACAGGTAACAGATTTATCTGTATGATACAGAAGGACATAAGAAGAAAGGAAAAAAACTTGGAGAGGGGAAACATCAGCTTTTATGTTCCCCTGGTGGGAATGACATTTTAATTTGGAGGCAATCCCTTACCAAAGAAATAAGGGATTTAATCCACATGGATCATACCGTCGAATGATGATGCGTCAGTGGATGCTGCGATATATTCTTCCAACTTATCTTTAGTGGCTACCAGTGACGCTAGCGGTATCGAAGCTTTTCTACGGAGTTTGACTACCAACAACTTTGGGGCTGTCACGACAAGGGGGTTCCTTATTTGGAAGGTTTCTCATCCTCCAAGGCTTGACCACTGGGGATTCAGGTGCCATCTTATGAAGCTTAACCACCAGAGGAGCAGCTGCGGGGATAGGGCACCCTTTCAGATGAATCCGTAGAGTAGTGTCTGAAGCTATAACAGTAACAGCTTTGTCGTCGGCGTCGTTGGCACCTTCGTTTGGGCGGATTTGTTTATACAAGACCAAGTTGGAGTAGTATGCCTCAATTCCTTTGAAAGTATCCACGTCAGCAAATTTTATTTTTACGATGCCATCTTCGTTGACGTATATCAAGCATTGATGGAGAGTGGATGGAACAATCATATATTCATATATCCATGGTCGTCCAAGCAGGACATTATAGGATACTTCCACATCAATGACGTGACAAGTGACTTCTGTACAGAGGTCGCCGATTTGGCACTTCAGGAATATTTTGTGTCACGCCCCAGTCCCAAAATACGTAGGACTAGGTCACGTAACTATGCCAGCCGCCCGTATATATGACAACTCCAATATATGGAAACCATATATACGTGCGTACGCTGTATATGAACAATAAATTCACAAGTGGTAAAACTAATCACAAGTCACAGGGTAATATCTAAATCTTATCCACAGAGTCAAATATACATGAATAACTAATAACCAAGTAACTAGATCTCAATAACAAATATCTAAAGAATGACAGCCGGATGAAAACAAAACTACTGCCGAAAATAGAATATAAAAGGAACCTGATACACACCATATAAGAACAACATCTGACAATCACGAGGCTCGAATAGAAGACCTCCTCGGGATATACGTAACATGTCCGGCTCTGTGCTCCTAAGAATACTCAAGAACATATACACCTGGAAGGGGACCAGGTCCTCAGAGGGACATAGCAAGATACATAAAAATAACATGCCATAATATAAATACTGAATAAATAAGGGGGTGTGCTAACCATCTAAGTGAATGCAATTTGAAGACCTAGTAGTACGCATGGGAATGTGTAGGCTAGACATATGCTGACGTAATTCACCAATCGTCGGGACTGGCTAGTATATGTGTCATATGCCCCCTGACGCAAGGGCACAAGCAGTACCCCATCCTCCTTGGAGCATGGTAACGGGAACAAGAAAACCAATACCCCATCTCCGAGCAGCATGGTAACAGGAATACCCTATCTCCGAAGAGTATGGTATCAGGCAATAGGAATATATAAGGAGGGGGTGTCCCATACGCCTACTAGTATCTTTCCCGCCCAATATAGATGTACAAGTCGTGAAAACGACGTGGACACCTCCTACTATGATGCAAGTCTCAATAAAATAAACAATTGAGCTAAATATCGCTACACGTGTTGCTCACACTGATGGCCAGTCGTGCATGAGGCACGCGTCCCTACATATACTCACTCTGTGACGTGTAATGATACGTGTCAAGGCCTGGGAAGTTATGTCAATAACTTTACAACTTTAGGTGGGTCTACTAGACACTAGGTCAGACACAAGTCCTAACGTCAACGCCATCGTTGACTGCACCCGAGTTTTCTCGGACGCGCACATTTATATAATATTAAAATAGATAAATATGTAACTAACAATAACTGAATTTAAATAGTACAACAAGCCAAGGTATACTTGCCTGGCAAGAGAGCTGCAAAATATAACGTCCAGATGTCAAATGCTAAAAGCCAAAAACTATGGCCTCAGAAGGAAAGTCTCCGGATGCTGAAATAAATATCACTAACAGTCTCAGAAAATATCAAATAGCTAGAAATGCCTGTCCTTAAGTCCAATTTGGACACAGGGGCAAAAATGACAGTTTCTGGTCAAAGTGGGGTACACATGTGGGCCGCTTTGCACCAAAAAATGTGTCAGGGTCAAAGGTCTCCAAATTTGCCCAACTTAGTGTCAATAAGTCAGGAACGATGATACGAACCCAATGGAACTTCCAGAATTGGATTCCGATGAGCCGGTCATAAAATCGCCCGTCAAGTGGAGCCTGTGGGGCCTACGATACGGGATTTTGTCAACGTTCTCAGAATCGAACCAAACTTAGATCACAAGACAAGCGTATTGCTACGAGTCCGATGGTGCAAGTTTTGTCTCGATCCGACGTGTGTACACAAAGTTGCAGCGTGTTCAGGAACAGGCGGATATGGGACATTGTCGGCGGATACGCGTTGATTCCGGTGTGCATGCACATCCAAATCAACTTCTGCGAAATCCTGCACGTCCGTATCAACGACGCGCATATTTCGGTAAAGACCGCGTACGACCAAGTCGTCCCGTTTGGCGGGGCGTACTCAGTTCCGTGGTGAATTGGGTCATTATTTTTCCTGTTTTTGGATCGCGTGCCGCGATCGCCACAGGATGCGATGCACCGAGCGGGTTGCACGGGCATCGAGAGGGTTACATAGCCTACGTGTCACAACAGACGAAATTAAAAACGGAACTACGAGGAGTTAGAACGGGTTACCTGAACAGGGCTCCGTGGAAACTGAATTCCGCGTGTCCGTGAGTCGTCTTGACACAGGATTTGTGTCTTGGACGTGTCTGGGCTGTGTCCAGCTGCTGTGTTCGATCTGAGTCCAGTGAAGACTCGCCGGGGCTTCGCCGGAGGCGCTCAGGCGGAGTTCGGTGGTCAGCGGGGCGTCCGGGCTGGGCACGACGCTGTGGCTAGGGCTCCGGGGTTGTCAGTTTGTTGACGGAGGAGCGGGACAGGGGGTGCTGCCAACCGGAAGCGGGAGCCTCGGCCGGGGGTGCTGCAGTCCAGTAGGAATTGCCGGAGCCGCCGTGGGGGTGGCTCGAGGCTGGAGTCGAAGTCCGAAGGAGGAGGAGGAGGTGGAGGTAAACCCGGGGAGGGAGAGGAGGAGCTGGGGAGTCGATGGTGGTGGTGGCGGGCTGTGATGGGGGGCCGACGCTGGCGGAGGAGAGAGGGGCTTGGGGGAGGAGAGGAGCGACGGGACTGCTCCGGCGGGAGTCGGCTCGTCGTGGGGCGGCGGATCAACTCCGGGGGGGGTCGGCTGCGGCTGCTGCCGCAGTTTCCTATTCTTCTTTCCTTCCATTTCCTTTCTTTCTTTATTTTCTTTTCTGTCGTTGCTTTCTTTCTTATTCTTTCTTTCCTTTCCTTTCCTTACTAACTTAGTTTACTTTCTTTCTTTCCTTACTAACTTACTAATCTAGGTGCTGCTGCTGCGGTTTCTTAAGTTTGGAAATGGTTTTGGTTTTGGACAAATAATATCTTTTTCTTTTTCTTTTTCTTTTTCTTTTATTTGTTTTTTTTATAGAAAATTTATTATTTTAATAAGTAAAATATCTAGAGATATTTTACAAGATATTTTGTAGATATTATTAGGATATTTTCGGAATATTTTTGGGTGGGTCCCGTCTCCAAATGGACGGTGCAGGTTCACCGGCCAATGAGGGGGTGACACCTCGCACTGTAATTTGTAGAAAAGTCCTTAAAATTTCATAAATTGTGCAGAGATCCTATTTTGGGAAATTGTGCAATTACGAAATTGTCTGGGAAAAACACCCGATTCCTGAAATTGCTAAAATGCACAGAACTGAAGGAAATTGTTGTGTGAGGGTCCTGAGGGGGGTGGGGGTGAGTCTGGACAGGGACTGGGCCTGGTTTCTGGGTGATACGGGTCATCGTATTTATTAATAAATAAATACTGCGCACGGTGTTCTCTAATTATTTAGAGGCAGGTAGGGTCATAATTTTTCTACGGTATCAATACACTAAATGTAGTATACTCAGTATAGAAAAATAACGTATTTTGTTTGGGCACAATGGATGCATGTTGGGCCTCTAATGTCTGTTGGAACAGGGATGGGTACAGGTCTGGAGATTTTAATACGTACGTTTGTAACAATAATTGTGCGTCTCAAACGAGGCCCAAAACAGAGTATCTGGGAGTTGCACAAAGTGCAAGAAAATAGACTGGCATGTCTAGGAGAGGTATGGGAACTTCGTTCGGGGATAACAGTCAAGGTAAAGCTCCAAATAATTAGGTGATGGACAGGGGTACAAGTCAATAGGATATGTAAGCAAAATAAATTAAAATATTGCCAAAAATCCTAAATTGACAAAAATAATCCTAAAATACTGGAATCTGGTCGAGGGGGTTTACAATCTACCCAACTTATAAAAATTTCGTCCTCGAAATTAAACTAAGCCATGGTAGTAGTCAAAGACGGCATAAGATATAATTTAACAAAGTAATTTATATCTTGGTTTACGAATAGGTTCGAAAAACGTTTACGCATGTCGTCCACACGCTTCCAAGTAGATTCTCTTGGCGCGCCATACTTCCATGCCACGCGAACCAAGGGAATAGACTGATTCCTCAATACCTCTCTCGATGATCAAGGATTCCCACGGGTTGCTCTTGATACGACAGGTCTCGGTCTAATGGTGATCTCCGAATAGTTGAAAACATGACTGCTGTCTGTCACATATCGCCTGAGTTGCGATACGTGGAATACATCAAGTACTCTCTCAAGTGAAGGTGGTAGCGCAAGTTGATATGCCACTACTACTCCCACTCTTTCTAGCACGTCAATGGTCCAACATACCCTGGACTCAACTTGCTGCATCCTCTGGATCGAATGGTGCCTCTAGTAGGTGATATCCTCAAGAAGACATGATCGTCCACTTTGAATTCTATGGGACGATGACGACGGTCTGCCTACTGCTTCTGTCTGTCTTGCACTGCTCGCAAGTGTCCTTGTATTTACTTAACTGTCTCTACAGTGTTGACTACCAATTTTGGTCACGCGAATCCTTGTTTGGTAAAATTCTGACTGGTATGTCGTCCAATCGTAGGATTTGTCTCATATATAAGTTAGGTAAAGCTTCTGCAGACTGGTCAACTCTAAAGGTAAGAAATGTGCTGACTTGGTGAGTCGGTCCATAGGAATTCTTAATAAGTCAACCTAGTCATAGGTGCTGCTATTCCTTCAGGAGTTAGTCAATTGTTCATTCAGGTGAAATCCTTTTTGACTCCTGACAGCAAAAGGATACATTCTTTATCACAATACTTGGGTTCTGAACTTGACCCAAGTTACGAGGCAAAAAAAATTAAAACTTTTGCTGCCTTAGTGATGCAGGTATCAGGAACGTAATAAAATGTAGGTAGGTAGCGAAGGTCATTCTAAGGGTAGCACAGTATATATACTGAAATCTAATCCAATAATAGGGTTTGGTAATTAGCCAAAAAAACAAACAAAAATGGCTACAGAAACAATACACTTCGTATTTATACTAAGTACGAGGTTTCGTCCTTCCGAAATAAGGGAAGACGGAAAACAGTAATCAAGAGTTCAAGGGGGAGGTAATAGATTAGAAGTATGAGGGTCAAGGCATTTTAAAGAATTCAAAGGGGAATTGTCAAGGCAGTTGTGGATTGAAATCCTATTCTGGTAATCCCTATTCAACTATTCGTATCAGCACAGTTAGGTAACTGATACGATATGCTCAGACATATCTAGAGAGTAAGTGCATCTGTCTACTAATTACTATATATCTCAATCCACGTAAAGTAATTATGCGAAGGACGAACCAAGTACACTATGGTTGATCAGACCGTAATACACTGATTCTGAAATGTATTAGTGTAGTACTCCAATAATACATATATTATGAACAAGCTTGATAAAGAATAAGCTTGCAAAACTATGCTATAATAGCAGTATAAGTCAAGGTAGTATAGTAAATATAAATACGCTAGATTATGATGTGAGAAGTACAAAACAATTCATTTACACAAAAGACAAGACTCTACAATCTCTACAGTTATTATTCTAATTTCTTGTCTAAGTCGCTAGTTGATCTAAAAGAGGTATGGCCTTCTAAGTTCTACAATCTTAATATTCACTATAGGTTGTCTGCCTAAAACAGAGATTTCAAGAAAGTCCGCGTAAAGTAGGGGTTCGAGGTTGTCTGCGTAAAGAAAAAATAAAATAATTTGGCGTAACGCATGGCTTCAGAGCTATCCGCGTAAAACAGAGAAGCGTAAGGTAGAGCTTCAGAGCTGTCCGCGTAAAAAGTCTGTGCGTAGAAATCTGCGCGTAAATATCTCCTGCGTAAAGTCTAGTATACGTTGGCAGCGTAAAGTTGTACGAGAAACTCATGAGTTTGTCAGTCAAAATTAGTGAATCCTGATATCTGACAAAAGTACTTGCACAACGATCGAGTGGACGGTTTGTGATGATAATTTTGCACGGAGTCCCAGGTTGTCGTTTAGTGACTTTATTGGATACAAGTCATATACGCTTGAGGTGAGACAAAATCAGATGTCCTGTCAAAAGCTGTTTCTTTTTGCATAGGACTCGAGGCGTATCTCTGCCTTTAATGCACAAGATTGGGTCATGACTGGGGAAAGCTATGGCAATAACAAATACGCTCACATCCTATCCTTATATTACGCCTAATCAGGTTACTCTACGCTGGTTATCTATTTTTCAAGAATCATCATGTTTACGCAGGACAGTTACCTACGTGGCTTGCATGACGCAGGATAAGGAAGACTAAGGGATTGTGGGTAGTGGTTGTCATAACCGCGGCGTATGGAGATAATCTCCTACATAATTTGGTTTTTACGCCAACAAAAAAGTCATTTGGCTTTTATGCCAACTAGGCGGTTGTTTGGTTCTTATGCCAACAACGGTCAAATGAGTTTTACGCCAACAAGGGTAAAGGGTCTCCGGCGTAAAACTCTTGTTATCCAACATAGGATGAGGTTTCAGTCCTAGTATTTAACCTTAGATTTCTATGGGTTTCTCAAGGCTAGGGTCAACACTATGGTCAATTCTCTAACTAATCCTAGTAGTGTTTGTACTAATCTCAAGTCATACATAAAATACGTCAAGGAACAATGGTAAGTTAATCTATGGGTAGTGATGCTAGGGTTCATTAGGTAGTATGGAAGACTATGGTTCATTAAGTAGTCTGAACTTAATGATATGTTAAAGCCCTAGTTGTGTTCTTAATAGGAATACTACTCTAATTATCATCCTATCAACAGGGATTCCTATATTCTAGCAGGGGCTATACTCGAGGAATTATCAGGGAAGCACATGAATCAAGCAGGATGCAATTTATGTAAGTAGGACGGACTGGAAGGAAGATAAGTCATAGTCAATTATGGATGAGATCCTATACTCTAATCCTAGGTGCAGGCTTGCTCGGTACAGTGACGTAACCGAGACAATATGCTCTGACCTGCATGGGCCACCACTAAAAACATGTCACGTCCCAGTCCCAAAATACGTAGGACTGGGTCACGTAACTATGCCAGCCGCCCGTATATATGGCAACTCCAATATATGGAAACCATATATACGTGCGTACGCTGTATATGAACAATAAATTCACAAGTGGTAAAACTAATCACAAGTCAAAGGGTAATATCTAAATCTTATCCACAGAGTCAAATATACATGAATAACTAAAAACCAAGTAACTAGATCTCAATAACAAATATCTAAAGAATGACAGCCGGATGAAAACAAAACTACTGCCGAAAATAGAATATAAAAGGAACCAGATACACACCATATAAGAACAACATCTGACAATCACGAGGCTCGAATAGAAGACCTCCTCGGGATATACGTAACATGTCCGGCTCTGTGCTCCTGCGAATACTCAAGAACATATACACCTGGCAGGGGACCAGGTCCTCAGAGGGACATAGCAAAATACATAAAAATAACATGCCATAATGTAAATACTGAATAAATAAGGGGGTGTGCTAACCATCTAAGTGAATGCAATTTGAAGACCTAGTAGTACGCATGGGAATGTGTAGGCTAGACATATGCTGACGTAATTCACCAATCGTCGGGACTGGCTAGTATATGTGTCATATGCCCCCTGACGCAAGGGCACAAGCAGTACCCCATCCTCCTCGGAGCATGGTAACGGGAACAATAAAACTAATACCCCATCTCCGAGCAGCATGGTAACAGGAATACCCTATCTCCGAAGAGTATGGTATCAGGCAACAGGAATATATAAGGAGGGGGTGTCCCATACGCCTACTAGTATCTTTCCCGCCCAATATAGATGTACAAGTCATAAAAATGACGTGGACACCTCCTACTATGATGCAAGTCTCAATAAAATAAACAATTGAGCTAAATAGCGCTACACGTGTTGCTCACACTGATGGCCAGTCGCGCATGAGGCACGCGTCCCTACATGTACTCACTCTGTGACGTGTAATGATACGTGTCAAGGCCTGGGAAGTTATGTCAATAACTTTACAACTTTAGGTGGGTCTACTAGACACTAGGTCAGACACAAGTCCTAACGTCAACGCCATCGTTGACTGCACCCGAGTTTTCTCGGATGCGCACATTTATATAATATTAAAATAGATAAATATGTAACTAATAATAACTGAATTTAAACAGTATAACAAGGCAAGGTATACTTGCCTGGCAAGAGAGCTGCAAAATATAACGTCCAGATGTCAAATGCTAAAAGCCAGAAACTATGGCCTCAAAAAGAAAGTCTCCGGATGCTGTAATAAACATCACTAACAGTCTCAGAAAATATCAAATAGCTAGAAACGCCTGTCCTTAAGTCCAATTTGGGCACAGGGGCAAAAATGACAGTTTCTGGTCAAAGCGGTGTACACATGTAGGCCGCTTTGCACCGAAAAATGTGTCAGAGTCAAAGGTCTCCAAATTCGCCAAACTTAGTGTCAACAAGTCAGGAACGATGATACGAACCCAACGGAACTTCCAGAATTGGATTCCGATGAGCCGGTCACAAAATCGCCCGTCAAGTGGAGCTTATGGGGCCCACGATACGGGATTTTGTCAATGTTCTCAGAATAGAACCAAACTTGGATCACAGGACCAGCGTATTGCTACGAGTCCGATGGCGCAAGTTTCGTCTCGATCCGACGTGTGTACACAAAGTGTAGGGTGTTCAGGAACAGGCGGATACGGGACATTGTCGGCGGATACGCGTTGATTCCGGTGTGCATGCACATCCAAATCAACTTCTGTGAAATCCCGCACGTCTGTATCAACGACGCGCACGTTTCGGTAAAGACCGCGTGCGACCAAGTCGTCCCGTTTGGCGGGGCGTACTCAGTTCCGGGGTGAATTGGGTCGTTGTTTTTCCTGTTTTTGGATCGCGTGCCGCGATCGCCACAGGACGCGATGCACCGAGCGGGTTGCACGGGCATCGAGAGGGTTACATAGCCTACGTGTCACAACTGACAGAATTAAAAACGGAACTACGAGGAGTTAGAACGGGTTACCGGAACAGGGCTCCGTGGAAACTGAATTCCGCGTGTCCGTGAGTCGTCTTGACACAGGATTTGTGTCCTGGACGTGTCCGGGCTGTGTCCTGCTGCTGTGTTCGGTCCGAGTCCAGTGGAGACTCGCCGGGGCTTCGTCGGAGGCGCTCAGGCGGAGTTCGGCGGTCAGCAGGGCGTCCGGGCAGGGCACGGCGCTGCGGCTAGGGCTCCGGGGTTGTCGGTTTGTTGATGGAGGAGCGGGCCAGGGGGTGCTGCCGACCGGAAGGGGAAGCCTCGGCCGGGGGTGCTGCAGTCCAATAGAAATTGCCGGAGCCGCCGTGGGGGTGGCTCGAGGCTGGAGTCGAAGTCCGAAGGAGGAGGAGGAGGTGGAGGTGAACCCGTGGAGGGAGAGGAGGAGCTGGGGAGTCGATGGTGGTGGTGGCGGGCTGTGATGGGGGGCCGACGCTGGCGGAGGAGAGAGGGGCTTGGGGGAGGAGAGGAGCGGCGGGACTGCTTCGGCGGGAGTCAGCTCGCCGTGGGGCGACGGATCAACTCCGGGGGGGTCGACTGCGGCTGCTGCCGCAGTTTCCTATACTTCTTTCCTTCCATTTCCTTTCTTTCCTTATTTTCCTTTCTGCCGTTGCTTTCTTTCTTATTCTTTCTTTCCTTTCCTTTCCTTACTAACTTAGTTTACTTTCTTTCTTTCCTTACTAACTTACTAATCTAGGTGCTGCTGCTGCGGTTTCTTAAGTTTGGAAATGGTTTTGGTTTTGGACAAATACTATCTTTTTCTTTTTCTTTTTCTTTTATTTGTTTTTTTATAAAAAATTTATTAATTTAATAAGTAAAATATCTAGAGATATTTTACAAGATATTTTGTAGATATTATTAGGATATTTTCGAGATATTTCGGGTGGGTCCCGTCTCCAAATGGACGGTACAGGTTCACCGACCAATGAGGGGGTGACACCTCGCACTATAATTTGCAGAAAAGTCCTTGAAATTTCATAAATTGTGCGGAGATCCTATTTTGTGAAATTGCACAATTACAAAATTGTCTGGGAAAAACACCCGATTCCTGAAATTGCTAAAATGCACAGAACTGAAGGAAATTGTTGTGTGAGGGTCCTGAGGGGGGTGGGGGCGAGTCTGGGCAGGGACTGGGCCTGGTTTCTGGGTGATACGGGTCATCGTATTTATTAATAAATAAATACTGCGCACGGTGTTCTCTAATTATTTAGAGGCAGGTCGGGTCATAATTTTTCTATGGTGTCAATACACTAAATATAGTATACTCAGTGTAGAAAAATAACGTATTTTGTTTGGGCACAACGGATGCATGTTGGGCCTCTAATGTCAATTGGAACAGGGATGGGTACAGGTCTGGGGATTTTAATACGTACGTTTGTAACAATAATTGTGCGTCTCAAACGAGGCTCAAAACAGAGTATCTGGGAGTTGCACAAAGTGCAAGAAAATAGACTGGCATGTCTAGGAGAGGTATGGGAACTTCGTTCAGGGATAACAGTCAAGGTAAAGCTCCAAATAATTATGTGATGGACAAGGGTACAAGTCAATAGGATATGTAAGAAAAATAAATTAAAATATTGCCAAAAATCCTAAATTGACAAAAATAATCCTAAAATACTGGAATCTGGTCGAGGGAGTTTACATTTTGCCAAGTAGATAACTTCTTCCAGTATTAAAGCCGCTGATAGTGGTATTAGTAGCTGACAGCCGATGCATCGGGATGCACAGGGTATGTAGTAAAATCCGTGGAATGATGTTGAGGGATGACCCAGGGTTTATATGCATCCTATCCACTTTAATAGATCCGATGTATCCTTTATAATATAAGGCACGATCGTGCCTATTATTTTTTAACAGCATGTACTATTGGAGAATGTTATGCTGGGAATTGTCTTTATCATACTAGTGCATTGAGGACATGTGGCGGGATATTTTGTCAGTGGCTTGACTTGAGCCATATAAGAGTCGGAGTTTAGCAACGCCTCACTGAGAGCATCGCTGGTCTTTTTTGAAAGACGCAGGAGATCGAAGAGTGATAGCTTCGCGGGAGTGTTGGACAATTGCGCTCGCATGTTGAAGCTGTAGGGCTTCTCCAGCCCTTGTGTTACATCCTTCCACAGAGGTTTATCATAACGAGTTTCCTTCTTCTTTTGCTTGTCTACCGCCGAAAGCTGGGACAGACCCAGATCAAAGGCTAGGGGATCACCTGTTAGAGGTGCAGATTTATCGGGAATGTTGTAATCACGTTGATAGTTTAGCCCCGATCGGGTTGCTCCAGCTAGAGCTTCTTTTGTTGTTGGGGAGACCGCATAACAGGACTTGGTCTTCTTCTCTATGGCCTTAGAGACTAGCGGTGTTGTTGGTTGTGTCATATCCGGGACAAGGCCTGGATGAATCCACATGACTTTGCCTCTTGGAGTCGCAATGAGAACCAAACCTTCGGCTCGGGATGGGGGGAGGTTAACGACCTCCATGGTTGTACTTGGTATAGGGACAACACCATCTTTGGCTTCTATCGTCGAGAAAGTGTCGAACTGGAGGGACACCATGTTTACCATGATGGTCTTGTCTTCGTAGTCCAAAGAGAGAACTTTGGAGTCGATAAGTCATTGGATCTTCCTTTTCAACACATAACAGTCCTGCGTGGGATGATGGACATATCGGGTGGTAGTGACAATACTTGGGATTGTCCACCTTATCCTCCTTCATTAGGACATTTAATGTCGGGTAGCTTGAGCTTGTTACTTTTTATCAAAATGTCGAAGAGTTCCATAACCTCATCGCCATTGAAGGAATAAGTCTTATGTACTGCTGGTGGCTCTGTCAGCTTAGGAAAAGGTAAGGTTAGATTTTTGGCCAAGTTTACTGTCAAGGCCTGCTTTCCTTTATTTTCACGATTATTGATTTTGACGAAAGGACACTTTTCTTTATCTTCGTTGCTGGAAGTTTGGAGTCCCAACTAGCGGGCATCTTTTATGAGTTTTTCAGCAGTCACGTACCTATAATGAATGTTGTCCAGTCGGTGAATGGGGCGGATGCCGTCTAGAGTCTTACAGCAGGCAGAAGATTCTTTCAGCACGTGTCAATTAATGAGGACTCAGGAATACTAGGAGGCAAATTTAGCTCGGCCTATCAGAAACGCTATATGTAGTTCCATGGGAGCTCTCGATCTTCCTGGGTGATGTCCATGAGAGAGGACATAGTCATATCCATTCCTCCTTCATAAAATTGAGCAAGGAACATGGCCCTCAGGGCATCAAAGGAGGAAATACACTTATTTGGGAGACTACAGAACTACTCAAAGGTGACTCCGGATAATGCTCCGATGAACTGGTTGGTAAGTAGTGCGTCGTCCCGAGGTAGATGGCCTGTTATAGTCTGGAAGTATCTCAGGTACTGTCGGGGGGATGTCTTCCTATCGAACGAAGCAAGCGACAGTAGTTTGTATTTGGGAGGATATACTACATTATCCTACTCGGGAGGATAGGGTTGCCAGATCCCAAGCTTCTGGAGCCTATCTTGGTCCCGAGCATCTACGCGGGCACGCATGTCCCTTAACGTCTCCTGGATATCCTCTTTCAGAATGAGAGTAGAGGATCGAGGCATTGTATGACTGCTTGTGAACTGAGGAACCGGGTTTGGTGTATCAGGTTCCTCGTTTGTTCGTCCCGGCGCTTGCGGCTGTGTTGGGGCAATACTTTCTTTGAGTTCCAGCACTGTGTGAGTCAGAGTCTGCATTAAAGTGCTCAAAGCTTACATTATGACTTCGAGCGTCTCCAGGCGATGTTGATTACTAGACTCCATACCTTATTTGTCTCCCCCAAGTGTACTGGCATTATGTGAGATAAGGTGGACGGGGAGGTGAAAGCCTCACTTTATGTCCCAGATGCTTGAGACTCGCTATCCTCAGGAAAAACGGGAATTATTGCATCGTATTCAGAACTCGGAGGGTTGCTAGCCCCAGTCTTGATTGAGGGTTTATTTTGAAGGGTATAACTACCCCCTGCTACATTGTCACCCGCTTGTAGTGATTCTCCCTCTTCTTAGAAGGCCGAGTTATAATGAAATACTAGAGGATTTTTACCCCCAGCTTCGATCGAGGAGGTATGCCTACCCCCGACCTTCGTTCACGAGGGCGTGCCTTGAAATACCCCCACAGTCGGTACAAGTCTTCTACCTCGCGGACAGCTCCATGGAGTGGTGAACGGCACCCTTACGGTTAGCGAGCCTTTCTTCGAGATCTTATTTAATGGAGAGGACCTCCATATTAAGCAACATGAGGCAACAGACAATTCCTTCTCTTTATGTGGTGGCCTCCAGGGACGCCATTGGGTTAGAATTGCTGATTGAAATCGCTCAAACATCGACTATCTTTTTGGAGGAATCGGGACTTGTGTGCAGCAACAGTTAATAATGATGCTGGCATAGGCATGTCTTTGAAGGGATACATCTTGTGTGAGTGTTCCTTCTCTCGTCTTACCCTTGTGACTAATCGTGTTACGTAAATCAGACGATGGAAGTTTCTTTTCCACCCCCACTTCACGTACTCGGGTAACCCTTGTGCATGAAGGTGAAAGTAAAAATTTTGCTCCCCAATCTATTTCTTCCATAGAAAGTGCAACCGGATCATTAATAGAAGACTTGATATAAGATAGATTCCCTCTATACGTGTAACCAGATTAGGTGCATGGGTCTGTCCTCCAGATGTTCTTCACTCGACTTGGTTTTCGTGTGACTACGACATCCAAGTGAGTTTTAGAAGCTCTAAGGGTTGACCCACTTTTGGCGCATGTTCGCCTCGGTCAGCCCTATAGAGTTTTCTATTGGTAGTTCATGTTACCAAACCGGTGCATGCTTTTAGAGTGCTGACAGTGCAGCCCCTCGAGCGCGCATGGCTCTGGGTATCTTAGACTTCCTTGGACTAGCGTGCTTGGTCTCATAGTAAAGGGAATCCGGAATAGGACTATACGAGTCCTTATTACTAGCTATTTTGCCCGGAGGAGACTCCATGTGCTTGTGATCGGCGCATGCTACACGGCCTAAACGGCGTTGCATGCGCGCGTTATGGGACTTGGGAAAGTTCTTCTTGGGTGAAGCTTCAGAGGCAAAGGCATGATACGCATTCACCTTGTGTGCACCTGCGGCTAAGGTTGGCAGCATTTCTAGAACAGAGGTTGGGTCTAGCATAAAGTCTTGGGCAACCCATACCCGGCGAACTTTTTGAGGTCGTGCAGGCCTCGGCAAGAAACTCGAATTATTGGCGGAGTATAGGTCAACCGCGTGTGTGACTGCGGTGTGGGTTGACGATGTATCGGGTACCAACTTTGGGATTGGCGCAGCGGCACTAACATCCAAATTTTCTGAGTCATGCGTGGTCGTATGGGCCTCATGGTAGAGTTTGTCTTATCCACCGTGTCTTCAAACGCCTGTTGGTCAAAGTGGACGATCAACATCCTCTGAGTCAAACCTATCTTGGTCATGTCGGATTGCATCACCAGCTTCTCGTTGGAGGAGAAGCTTCTTACCAGTAGAGTCACCATTTTTGTCGACATCACAAAAAATAATATGTGAAATATCTTCGTAGTATTTACTATGAAGATGTACAATTCTTATTTATTATAAATTGACAAAGAGTACAAAAAAAAATCTATACATGAGAATCTAAGTACAAAAGATCTGGGGTAAGTGTAACTGTGGAAATCGAGCATTGCAGCGGCTTATTTACTCCATTGACGATCCGGTACCAAGAGAGGGTCGATAAGGCTTCGACGACACTGTCTCTTTCTCTTGTAGAGGCGACTAGCTCCGTTTCCTCTTTCTTTTATGTGTGGGTGTATGGATCCGTCATGACCTGCACCCGGTGTAAGGGTACAAGTCGGGAACAACGCCTAGCCTACGCCGCAGAATCGGCGGTAGAACGTTGTCTGGGTAAACTATCTAGCAATATAAAGTGCCACCAACAATAATAATATACTCAATCACAGATCTAAGATGGAACGAGAACGAATATGATAAAGAATAGAAAGTAACATACAACTCATGAGTCTAAAATAATACATTAATGAGTCTAAAAAAGTACTAATAAAAATAGGTGGAGACAAATCCAGTACAAAAGAAATACTAAGAAGCTACTAAACCTGGGTCAACTGTCTCGGTTGGGATAAGTCCCTCCTGAACAAGGGTCTTAGACTCTAGACCCATAATATCCTGAGGTCCATAATGTGTAGGATACCAGTCCTCAGTGTCATCTGGGAAAAATATATCCAGTCAGGAAAGGAGCAGAGCACATCTCTAACAGCAGTTCTAATCAATGATAAAAACTGTGTAACAGTAAATAGATGTGAATATACAAGATGCACAATAGATATAAGAGATACATAATAAGAAAATACTGGAATAAATACATGAATGAACAATATGACAATGAACACGAATACTAATGTCTAAGTGTGTGAGTACTAGCTTTAACATGTGATCGGCTTGGGAACTTGCACAAGAGTATAATAGCCTGGCTGATCATACGTGCGGTGTATGATCAATACTCACAAGGAACAAGACATGCATAAGGAGGGTATGATCACATATCTACACTAAAGTACTCCTCACCCACGAATGGTATAATAGATCCAACCATGGTATGCTATGGCACGGGATTCTCTAGGAATATAGCAAATCTCCTCAAGAATCAGTGTTTGTACATGCACAAGATAATCAATGAAATAAGACTTGCCCAAGATACACCATATACAAGAAATAATATCTCATGACGAGATCCGGATATACCAATCTATGTAACCATCGTGTCAAGAAACATGGATATCTACACTAGATACAATGAACATAGAGAATATCATAAACGAGAAACTATCAGAGAATGTACTCGCCTGAAGTCCAATAAATAGCCTCACAGATGTCTGATATGGTGCCTCAAAGACCTAGATAGGGAATATAATATCAATACAAGGTTCCAGAAAGAAAATACGTCAAACTAATCAACTTCTAGGTCAACAAGTCAATTCTAAGTCAAAAGTCATACTAGGTCAACTATGGTCAACTATGGTCAACTATGGTGAACTACTTAAATCTAGGTTGCAAAGGTCTACACAAGGATATTGGGTTTAAATACTAAAGTCTAAGTCAAAAAAACCCATATCTTAAATACTAGAATATCGTATCTCCGGATATGTAAATCCATAGGTGAAAAAAATACATACAATTGCCAAACAATATTATTAAATAAAATCTTAAAGACAAATATCAAAAAGATACCTTGGTTTTGAACCAACTTGGTATCACAACATAAAACATAATCTTGATAACCCAAACCTAATACCTTGGGTATTCCAAATTACCTGGGTATCTACCTTGGTATCTCAAGGTAATACCCCAAACTCGTTTATACTAACTACCCGTAAAATACATATGTTATACTAATTATACTTATACTACAAAGAAATTAGCAATTTAAGAATATATTTACTTATATATTAAATACAATATATACATATATATCTAATCTATATCTATATAAGTATTTATATAGAAATCTGCCAACTGTCACTAAAAACAGTCTCTGAAATTCTGATACTCTGATACGCTGCCCCTTTAGTGACGGTTCTGCCCGTTGCTAAATCTGCTGTCACTGCAGCTGCTGATTGTTCCCGCTGCTGCTGCTTTGGCGACGGGTTGCGACCTTCGCTAAACTGTTGTCGTCGCTGTTGCTGAATGTTCCCGCTGCTGCTGTTGCTGTTTTGGTGACGGCTGCGGCTGATGTCACCTTTGTTGTTGTTGCTACTACAGCGGCTGCTGCTTGTTGTGACGCGGCTGTTGTCACTCTTTGCTGCTGTCGCTAAAACCATTATATATATATATATGTATATATATATATATATATATATATATATATATATATATATATATATATATATATATATATATATACTCATATATACATACCACTATTTAATGTATACTTACCCTAATACATGCAACTATTACATATAAAGATGCATACACTCTTACCCCTCACATACACATATATAAATAGTAATATATGTATATACATAACACCATATTTAATTACATATACATATAGCTATCCCCAAAATAAATATGTACATAATAAATACATGGTACCAAACACACATACATAGTACTATGTATATATATAATTATACATATATGTTTACCTATACATAATCATACAATAATATGTCACACATATATATAAATAGGACTATAACAACATATAATTATCTATTGAACATATGCATATCTATACATACAAATTTATATAATTATACTTACAATTAGAAGAATAGCCACCTAACCATATATACATTTATAATATATACATAGATACATAGATTTAAGACACAATATTACATAAATATAATTACACAACAATATATATATATATATA
The DNA here is from genome assembly GCA_036927795.1 of Iris macrosiphon. NCBI lineage: Eukaryota > Viridiplantae > Streptophyta > Magnoliopsida > Asparagales > Iridaceae > Iris > Iris macrosiphon. Next base: position 52,162,992 of record JAYESA010000018.1, read on the forward strand.
TATATATATATATATATATATATATATATATATATATATATATATATATATATATATATATATATATATATAATATTACATCACAATGACAAGAGAACTAGATCCACAATTTAAATTACACAACTACATGGATCGTATCACCCCGTCTCCCACTAGATCTAGGATACGCTTGCGACACGAGTCCTCCACACATCCAAACTTATCCCGAAGAACACGAACAAGTCATATATATTATTTATGAACAATACTAAGAGTCAAATATAGATCTATGTGTCCGTGTCAAAATTTGACATGTACAAAGTCCCGTGTCGGAGGAAAAAAGCCCAAATCAACACGTATCACCAAATTATTGGGATACGGCCTATACGTACCCAATTATGGACATGACACTAGCAACAAACACATAAGCACATGCCAAATTGATCTATAGGACCGATTGACACACACAAAAAAAGTCAATCTCGGAATTCCCCCAAAATTGACATAAAAAGCACCATAACTTTCTCAATATGTCTCCTATGAACACAAAACCAAATCCTATGGGTAGACTATGCATATGGGTTAATTTTTCATGTTTAAATCTCATATTTAGAACCTAAATTAAGGGAAAAAATTGAATTGTATATATTGGAAGATGGATTCCTAATTAAACCTCCAAATATGATGAAATTGGCCTCCAACTTGTGGATCCTTGCTCCTCTTTGTAGATCCTTGCTTTCTCCTTCTAGATTCTTGCTTCTCTAGTACAATGGTGATTTGGGAAGGAATTGGGATGAAATTTAGTAGAGAAATAAAGTGGGAATGAAGGATTTTGGTTGAGGGAAATTCTAGATCTAGTTTTGAAATAAAAAGAGGAGAGAGAATTTTCTCCCTCTTTTATAATAGGCCGGCCCCTATTTCCCCTCCCTCAAGCTACCATATAATGTCCAATATACCCCTTGGGGCCTCTCATGAAGAAATAATTAAGGAGGGAAGCTTCAAGTCTAATGGTTTAATTAATTAATCTATCTCCTTAATCAATAGGCCTTTCTAATGGGCTCAAATCCTAACAATTAATTCATGTTGGTCCATGGTCTAAACTACACTAGTTAGGTCCACTAACACAAGTCCAAAATAAATAAATAACATCTAACAATAATTAAATAATACAACAAATAATTATTATCATGCACAATATTTAAATAAATTATAAAATTACTAAAATAACCTTTCCTAGAAAATGTGGTAGTGACAAGTCTACCCTCCTTAAAATAATTTTGTCCTCGAAATTCAAGGATAAAAACTACCCCCAGAAAATAATAACTCATAATCAAAGAACAGAACTAAAGAACATAACTAACTATGAAAGAATATAACAATGAACAGAACATAACTAGGAAATAATATACCTCAAGGCACAAACAAATATGGATAACGCTCTCACATTTCATCATCTCTCTCCTAGGTAGACTCCCCCGGAGAGTGATGCCTCCATGCGACACATACCAAAGGAATAGTCTGGTTCCTCAGCACCTTCTCTCTCCGATCTAGAATTTCAACTGGCTGCTCTAGATAGCTAAGAGTAGGGCTCACCTCTATCTTCGAGTGATCTAATACATGACTAGGATCTGCCATATATCATCTCAACTATGACACGTGAGACATGTTGTGCACTCCCTCCAATGCAGGTGGCAAGTCTATCCTATAAGCAACTGCACCGACCCTTTCTAGAATAGTAAAAGGTCCGATGAATCGTGGACTAAGCTTTCCGCCTCCACCGAAGCGAATCGTGCCTCGTGTCGGAGAAATCCTCAGAAAACACCAAACCACCCACCTATAACAAAATACCACCTTAAGAACTTAATCTATAACAAACAACCATAACAAGCACAAAATAAAATCTAAAACTATACCTCAAACTCCAAAGGTCTTCGGTGGCTATCGGTCCAATGCCGCTGTCTGTCCTGCGCCACACTAAGTCTGTCTCTGATCATCTGAACCTTCTCTGCTGCATCTACAACCATCTCTGGCCCAAGCAAAACTCTCTCTCCAATATCGTCTCATGACAAGGGAGTACGATACCTCCGACCGTACAGAGCTTCAAAAGGTGACATCTCTATACTAGCCTGGTAACTGTTGTTGTAAGCAAACTCTACCAAATGGAGATGGTCCTCCCAAGAACCCCCAAAATCTAGTGCACAAGTGTGCAACATATCCTCAAGAGTCTGAATATTCCTCTCTGACTGCCCATCTGTCTGGAGATTATATGTAGTACTAAACTTGAGCTGAGTGCCCAAACTCTCCTATAAACTCTTCCAGAAATGAGAAGTGAAACGACTATCCCAATCCAAGACTATGCTGACGGGAACTCCATATATCCTAACGATCTACCTCACATACATCTCTTCCAACTTCTCCGTAGACAAACCCACCTTAAAAGGCAAAGAGTGGTTGACTTGGTCAACCTATCAACGATGACCCAAATCGCATCTTTCCCTCCTGGAGATCGTGGAAGTCCGGATACAAAATCCAAAGTAATGTACTCCCACTTTCACTCTGGAATAGGTAATGACTGAAGTAAACCTCCTGGCCTCTGCCTCTCGACTTTCACCTGCTGGCACACTAAGCATCGGGATACAAACTGTGCCACTTTCCTCTTCATGCCATACCACCACACACTCTCTCGTATATCCCGATATATCTTGTTGGCACCTGGATGCATGGAATACTGAGAATGATGTGCTTCCTGCAATACCTCCTCATGCATCTCCCTACTAGGCACACATAATCTAACTCCATGCCTCAAAGATCCATCCTCAGCAATAGTGAAATCATCCTCCAATACTGCTCTCACCTGAGCTCTGATACTCCTCAGAGATACATCCCCATACTGTGCTTCCTTGATCATGTCCATCATATCTGAATGTATCTGCAATCTCCATATCTGCATAGCACCACCAGGAACTATCACCTCGATGCCCAAGCTCTCCAAGTCCTACAACAAACATCGATCATGTGTCAAGAACATAACTACCAGATACCTACTCAAAGTATCGGCAACTACATTAGCCTTCCCAGGATGATACTGAAAAGATATATCAAAATCCTTCATCAGTTCCAACCACCGACATTGCCTTATGTTCAACTCCTTATTCATGAAAACGTATTTCAAGGTTTTGTGGTCTGTGAAGATCTCCACACGCTCTCCGTACAAATAATGTTTTAACAACTTCAGAGCGAAGATGACTGCTGCAAACTCTAAATCATGGGTAGGATAGTTCTTTTCATGAGGACGTAATTGCCTGGATGCATAGGCAATCACTTTTCCATTATGCTAAAGAACACAACCCAAACCTTTCCCTGATGCATCAATATAAATAGTGAAACCTCCAAACCCTGATGGCAACGTCAAAATAGGAGCAGACGTCAACCTCTTCTTTAACTCCTCAAAACAACCCTAGCAATCCTCGGTCCAAATAAACTCTACATCCTTCCTGGTGAGTCTGGTCATCGGCTCGGCAATCCTCAAAAAATCTTGCACAAACTTTCTGTAGTAGCCTGCCAATCCCAAGAAACTCCTGATCTCTGCTACCGAACTCGGGGTCTTCCAAGATTCTACTGCTATGATCTTCTTCGGGTCTACTGAAATACCATCACCAGTCACAACATGCCCCAAGAATTCTACCTTGTCCAGAAAGAACTCATACTTTGACAACTTCCCATATAGCTTCTCCTTCTTCAGCACATCCAACACAATTCTCAAATGCTCCACATGCTCCTCGGGCGCCTTCGTGTATATGAGTGTGTCGTCGATGAACACCACCATGAACTTGTCAAGGTACTGGCGGAATACCTTGTTCATCAAGTTCATAAATACCGCCGGTGCATTAGTTAAACCAAACGGCATCACCATAAACTCGTACTGACCAAACCGAGTTCTAAAAGCAGTCTTCGGTATGTCCTCCGGCTTTACCTTTACCTGACGGTAGCCTAATCTCAAATATATCTTAGAAAATACCTTGGCACCACTCAACTGATCGAACAAATTATCAATCCATGGCAAAGGGTACTTATTCTTGATAGTGAGATTATTCAAAGCCCTATAATCAATGCACATACGCACCGATCCATCCTTCTTCTGTACAAACAATACCGGGGCTCCCCACGGTGAAGAACTCGATCTGATAAATCCCTTATCCTGTAATTCATCCACCTGCTTCTTTAGCTCGACCAGCTTGCTATTGTTTACTCTATAGACATGTTACGAAATTGGTTCTACGCCTGGCACCAAGTCTATAGAGAATTTAATATCTCGATCTGGTGGCAACCTTGGCAATTTCTCAGGAAATATATCCAAGAACTCTGCTATCAACGGATGCAACAAATCCTTGTCTTCCACCATAGCTCCACAAATAATGCCCTCTCCCTGCTCTGCAGCTCCTCTGATAAACTCTAACTCTGGCTCTCTCGGTGGACCAAACAAAACTCTACCTCCTTTACAATCTATGCTAGCACGGTGCCTACTCAACCAATCCATCCCGAGTATAATGTCGTAGCTCGGAAGTGGCATTACAAATAGACACGCACTAAACTCCCGGCCTCCTAGAGTAACTCTCTGATCATTACAAATATCATTAACCAGGATAATGCCTCTCCCGGTCATGATCTTGCAAGTCCTAAGCAAAGACTCAGCTACCAAACCTTGCTTCAGAGCAAAAGAAACAGATACAAAACTATGGGAAGCACCACTATCAAACAAAGCTAAAGCTAAAATGGAATCAAGAGGAATAAAACCTGCGATGACATCTCTGGTGGGTTCATCCTCCTCGACGGTCATAGCAAACGCTCGTCCCTAACGTGAACCTCTCTGCTGCTGATGCTGGACATAACGCTGCTGCTGTGTCGGAAGCGGTCCCCTCGGTTGTACTACAGATGGTCTCATCTGTGCCCTCGGAGCTGAAGCTACTCCCTAAACTGCACGATAAGGATTGGAAGGACACCCCCTTAGCTAATGCCCTTCAGTACCACAATACAAACAAACTCTCAACCTCTTCCTATAAACTTCCCTGATTTGGCCGGGCTTCTTGCAGAAGTGGCAGGAAGATTGCTGTAACTGTCTCTGTTGCTATGGTGCCTTGTGAAAAGGTGCCTTAACTAGAGTCTAGTTTTGCTGTGGCTGCTGAAAAGGTCTGGACTGGAAATGAGGATGTTTGGCAGATACAGCACTACTGTTGGCCCCTAGAAAAGAATCACGGTCTCTCTTGGGCTTCAAACCCAACTCTCATTCAACCTTGCGTGCCTCTGCAAGTATCTCTGAGTATGTCTCATAAAAAAACGGAATAAGGATCTTCACTTCCCAGTTTAGACCCTCACGGAAACGAATAGCCCGAACCTCCAGCTCTCTTACCAGATACTCTGTAAATCGGCTCATCCTGGCGAACTCCGCAGCATACTCCTCTACAGACATGCTCCCTTGAATAAGACTCTCGAACTGCCTCCCCAAGTCTAGCCTGTCTGCCCGAGCGAAGAACTTCTTCTTGAAAAGGTCCTTGAATACCTTCCAAGACTGTCCTGCGTCAACCAGAACCGGCTCATTCCTGAACCAAGTACGAGCGACGTCGAACAGTTGAAGTCCTACCGCCTCAACCTTCAGATCCACAAAAAGATGAGACACCCTCATAAGACGCCCAATGTCCTCGAGCCAATCATCAGCATAGATGATGCCCTCCGTCTCCTTGAAGATCTTAGGCTTCAGCTTCTTGAAGTCGTAAATATTGCCTGGCCGAAGCTGAGCAACCTGAGGAACATCCTGCTGCTGGACCGAAACTCCTCTCTCGACTACGGCACAAGCAAGCTAATGAGCACTCTCGATGCCCTGCCATAGAACGTCGGTCTGTCTCTGATGTGCCTCTGACTGAGCCCTCTGTGCCTCGAGCATCTCACGAAACAGTGTAAATATCTGTGTCGCCTCTGCTGGCACAGGAGATGGATGTGGAAGCCCCTCAGATACAGCTGGCACAGTCCTTTGAGTAGGTGGTAGATCTCCAAAAGCAGCTGACAGTCCAATCACTGGAGAAGTGACTGGTGCAGGCCCTCGGGATGTCGCAGACCTCTCAGAAATTGCTCTCCCCTGCTGTGATCTAGTCTTAGGCGGCATCCTGAGACAAAGCAAAAAAGAATCAATATGGCACATGATGTAAGACACTCAAGGAAAGAACAGTTTAAGAGATCAAGTATCAATATCAATCGAGAATAGTTGAATTAAAAAAAATTTCCTAGATGTGATTGAGTATCTCAGCCTATATCCTATATCCTATCGCAGGCTCGCAGTAGTACAACTAAATTGTCGCACTACCACGACATCACATAACTTACAAAGCTTGACTTGCATGGCCCACCACTAAAAATGTGTCACGACCCGCACCCGGTGTAAGGGTACAAGTCGGGAACAACGCCCAGCCTATGCCGCAGAATCGGTGGTAGAACGCTGTCTGGGTAAACTATCTAGCAATATAAAGAACCACCAACAATAACATTATACTCAATCACAGATCTAAGATGGAACGAGCATGAATATGATAAATAATAGAAAGTCACATACAACTCATGAGTCTAAAATAATACATCAATGAATCTGAAAGAAGTACTAACAAAAATAGCTGGTGACAAATCCAGTACAAAAGAAATACTAAGAAGCTACTAAACCCGGGTCAACTGTCTCGGTTGGGATAAGTTCCTCCCGAACCAGGGTCTCAGACTCTAGACCCACAACATCCTAAGGTCCATAATGTATAGGGTACCAGTCCTCAGTGTCATCTGGATAAAGTATATCCAGCCAGGAATGGAGCAGAGTACATCTCTAACAGCAGTTCTAATCAATGATAAAAATAATATAACAGTAAATAGATGTGAATATACAAGATGCATAATACATACAAGAGATACATAATAAGGAAATACTAGAATAAATATAAGAATGAACAATATGACAATGAACAAGAATACTAATGTCTAAGTGTGTGAGTACTAGCTTTAACATGTGATCGGCTTGGGAACTTGCACAAGAGTATAATGGCCTGGCTGATCATATGTGTGGTGTACGATCAACACTCACAAGGAACAACACATGAACAAGGAGGGTATGATCACATATCTACACTAAAGTACTCCCCACCCCGACTGGTATAATAGATCCAACCATGGTATGCTATGGCACGGGATTCTCTAGGAAGGTAGCAAATTTCCTCGAGAATCAGTGTCTGTACATGCATAAGATAATCAATGAAACAAGACTTGCACAAGATACACCATATACAAGGAATAACATCTCATGATGAGATCCGGATATTCTAATCCGTGTAACCATCGTGTCAAGAAATATGGATATCTACACTAGATACAATGAACATAGAAGATATCATAAACGAGAAACTATCAAAGAATATACTCGCCTGAAGTCCAATGAATAGCCTCACAGATGTCTAATACGGTGCCTCGAAGACCTAGATAGGGAAACATCAATACAAGGTTCCAGAAAGAAAATAAGTTAAACTAATCAACTTTTGGTCAATAAGCCAATTGTAAGGCAAAAGTCAAACTAGGTCAACTATAAGTCAACTATGGTCAACTATGGTCAACTGCTTAAATCTAGGTTGCAAAGGTCTACACATGGATATTAGGTTTAAATACTAAAGTCTAAGTCACAAAAACCCATATCTTAAATACTAGGGTACCGTATCTCCGAATACGTAAATCCATAGGTAAAAAATCACATACAATTGCCAAACGATATTATTAAATAAAATCTTAAAGACAAACATTAAAAAGGTACCTTGCTTTTGAACCAACTTGGTATCACAACATAAAATCATAATCTTGATACCCCAAACCCAATACCTTGGGTATTCCCAATTACCTTGGTATCTACCTTGGTATCTCAAGGTAATACCCCAAACTCGTTTATACTAACTACCCGTAATATACATATGCTATACTAATTATACTTATACTACAAAGAAATTAGCAATTTAAGAATACATTTACTTATATATTAAATACAAATATATACATATATATCTAAACTATATCTATATAAGTATTTATATAGAAATCTGCCAACTGTCACTAAAAACAGTCTCTAAAATTTTGATACTCTGATACGCTGGCCCTTTAGTGACCGTTCTTACCGTTGCTAAATCTGCTGTCGCTGCTGCTGCTGACTGTTTCCGTTGTTGCTGCTGCTTTGTCGATGGGTTGCGGCCGTCGCTAAACTGCTGTCGCCGCTGTTGCTGACTGTTCCCATTGCTGCTGCTGTTGTTTTGGTGACGGCTGCGGCTGCTGTCACCTTTGTTGCTGTTATTGCTACAGCGGCTGCTGCTGCTTGTTGTGACGCGGCTGCTGTCACCCTTTGCTGCTTTCGCTAAATCCATTATATATATATATATATATATATATATATATATATATATATATATATATATATATATATATATATATATATATATATATACTCATATATACATACCACTATTTAATGTATACTTACCCTAATACATGCAACTATTACATATAAAGATACATACACTCTTACCCCTCACATACACATATATAAATAGTAATATATGTATATATATAACACCATATTTAATTACATATACATATAGCTATCCCCAAAATAAATATGTACATAATAAATACATGGTACCAAACACACATACATAGTACTATGTATATATATAATTATACATATATGTTTACCTATACATAATCATACAATAATATGACACACATATATATAAATAGGACTATAACAACATATAATTATCTATTGAACATATGCATATCTATACCTACTAATATATATAATTATACTTACAATTAGAAGAATAGCCACCTAACCATATATACACTTATAATATATACATAGATACATAGATCTAAGACACAATATTACATAAATGTAATTACACAACAATATATATATATATATATATATATATATATATATATATATATATATATATATATATACATATATATATATATATATATATATATATATATATACATATATATATATATATACATATATATATATATATATATATATATATAATATTACATCAAAATAATAAGAGAACTAGATCCACAATTTAAATTACACAACTACATGGATCGTATCATCCAGTATTCCACTAGATCTTGGATACGCTTGCGACACGAGTCCTCCACACATCCAAACGTACCCCAAAGGACACGAACAAGTAACATATATTATTTACGAACAATACGAAGAGTCAAATATAGATCTACATGTCCGTGTCAAAATGTGACATGTACAAAGTCCCGTGTCGGAGGAAAAACCACAAAATCAACACGTATCACCAAATTGTTGGGAAACGGCCTAAACTTACCCAATTATGGATACAACACTAGCTCCAAACACGTAAGCATATGCCAAATTGATCTATAGGACCAATTGACACACACAACAAAAGTCAATCTCGAAATTCCTCCAAAAATTGACACAAAAAGTACCATAACTTTCTCAATAGGCCTCCTATGAACATAAAACCAAATCCTATGGGTAGCCTATGAATATCGGTTGATTTTCCATAGTTAAATCTCAGATTTAGAACCTAAATTAAGGGGAAAAACTGAATTTTACCTATTGGGATTTGGATTCCCAATAAAATTTCTAAATGTGATGAAATTGGCCTCCAACTTGTAGATCCTTGCTCCCCTTTGTAGATCTTTGCTTTTTCCTTCTAGATCCTTGCTTCTCTAGTCTCCAATGGTAATTTGGGAAGGAATTGGGATAAAATTTGGTAGAAAAATGAAGTGGGAATGAAGAAATTTGGTTGAGGAAAATTCTAGATCTAGTTTTAAAATAAAAAGAGGAGAGAGAATTTTCTCCCTCTTTTATAATAGGTCGGCCCCTATTTTCCCTCCCTCAAGCTACCATGTAATGTTCAATATACCCCTTGGGGCCTCTCATGAAGAAATAATTAAGGAGGGAACCTTCTAGTCTAATGGTTTAATTAATTAATTAATCCATCTCCTTAATCAAAGGGCCTTTCTAATGGGCTCAAATCCTAACAATTAATTCATGTTGGTCCATGGTCTAAACTACACTAGTTAGGTCCACTAACACAAGTCCAATATAAATAACTAACATCTAACAACAATTAAAAAATACAATAATTAATTATTATCATGCACAATATTTAAATAAATTATGAAATTACTAAAATACCCTTTCCTAGAAAATATGGTAGTGACAGGATCTCTCAATGCCCTTTATGTGGGGAAAATATCCACTATTTATAGCCTTCAACAAGGCATCACATAGGCGCATGTACATGATTTGCATGGCATAAGGCACTGCAGGCGCATGAGAGTTGGCAGGATCATAATGGCGCATGGCACTACGGGTGCATGAGACACTTAGATACATAGGGGTGCATGTCACATGTGGGCACATAAGACACCTAGATGTAGGTAGGCGCATGGCGCAGCATATGCATGAGACACCTAGATATAGGAGGGCGCATAGTACTGCGGGCACATAAGACTTCATTTAGACTGTTGGCGCATTGGCCAAAATCCTTAAGGCACAAGGAGTTAGACTACTGAGGCACATTATTATGGCGCATAGAGCATGGTCTCTAGGGCGCATGAGACAAATTTTCCATTTTACTATACCTAGCTATGGCGACAATCAGGTGATCCTTCGCTTCAGCAATAATAGTTTCGAGACCGTTGTCATCAAGTGACTTCAACTCAGTGAGATGAGTCTCAAGCTCTTCTACTTGTTCATCCAGTACGCCTAACCTAGCATCATACCCAAGGTAAGTTCGGATCAGTTCTACCAGAGATCGCGCCGAAGCTTTAGCCTGGGTAAAAGGCTAACCCCTCTCTAAGACGTCAGACGTTACCCATCTTAGAATACAATAAAAGAACTCAACATGGAGGGAGACATAGTCATTCGCGTCAGCCATAGACAGCAGGGTCATTGGAGGCGATGCCGATGAAAGGCCCACAGAAGAAGGTGTCGTGACTAGCATCTAAACAACTGCCACGACAGAAGAAAATAAGAATTAGCAGTCAAAGCATTTATGGAACAAAAAAATGAGACACTTACTCCCCACTCACCCGAAGAATCTAGTGACGATTCACTCCCACCCCGTACTGAGTGGCCCCCAAAGCATAGTATAACCCAAGATTCTTTAGATCTACCTCATTTATGGTGAGAATCCATGAGGCTAGATCTATCCACTCTTAGTCAATATGAGTCCAGCTGGTCCCTCGAATAGAACCAATTGGGTAGGAATGATCGTATCCCAAAAGCCGATTGGCAAAAGTCGAAGCTCGAAAGACTTGAAGCTTCGGTGCCAATTCACTAACCAAGCTGCCGGGATGTAACACCCGTGAGGAGTAGGAAGGCTCGTCCCTCACAAATCCAAAAGTATTCCTTTGATGAGTACTCATCAAAAGCTTAAAGTGACCAGATAGCATGCCTCCCTGAGAAAGAGTAAGCTCACAGTTCATATTCCATTTGGAAGCTAAACATGTAAAAGCCGAAAGTGGAAGATGATGCTCGATCTTGGGGATATACATCTTCATGTCATGGGCCTCAAAGTACCACTCCTCCTTAAACTTTAGTTGCATATCCTCGCGGGCAATCAAGCCATTGCTAAATAAAAATTGGGGTTTCAGAAAGTATTCTTTAGAACCGGCAGCCACGGGAATCTTCCTAGGGTCTATCAGGCGCTGAAGAAAGGTATAACCCTGTTGAGCAATAAGGTCCATCCTCGTTGTAGGTTGACCTGCCAAAATAAGATTCTTGGCCAGATTGACCACTTCCTTGACAAAGTCCAAGCCAAGCATACTCAAAGATCGGCCAAAAAGAGTTTCACCCTTTGAAGGCACTGCCATTGAGACTGTAGGAGAAAACCAAACAGGATGTCAAAATCCAGATGCACAAACTAAAGTACGCCTTCATTGATTAGACATGCCCGAATCTTCCAATCGGTGCATCATGGGCAAAACACCAGTGCATCATCCCCCGCGCATCACGAAGGAATGTCACATTAGAGTCAAAACTAAGCATTCCCCGCGAAGTGCGAGTAATGGATACATATGGTATTTTGACGCATGCTTCATGACAGGCGTCCAAAGACGGCTATATCCAAGGGCAAAAAGTAGTGAGCTAACGGCGTATCGATAAGACAAAGCTAAAAAGCTAAATCCATGCGCCACAGTAGTGACGAGTCTGCGTATGCTTCCAATAGGGTGGGAATGATCCATGAAGCATACCATAAAAAGAAGAAGGAAAAAACAAAAGAGGGTTCAAATAAAAGAAAAGGGCGCAAAGGATCACAGCGTTCTGAGCTCTATTACCTTTCATAGCTCCTCGCACGTCGACATGTGCTGATTTCTCGACAATTAGTTAGGATATAGTATCCGACGATGAGGCCTTTCCTTTGCCCTTCCCTTTGCCTTTGGGAGCCATGGAGATAGGATAAGGTCGATAGGAGCAAGAAGGAGTCGTGAGAAAATAAAATCATAAAACAGCACGAGGAATCCCTCTCTCAAGGCGGTGGACTATGTATAGGAGGGTGGTACTCACGGTGATGGTCGAGGCTTCAAAAATTAAGCCCCCTCTTTGAAAACAAAGCACCACTAACATAACAGTCGGTCAAACATCCAAGTATGCGCTAAAAAGCTAACTAAGTGACAGTCAGATGGGCCTAGGACCGATGCGCCTAACTGCTAGTAAGACCAAACTGTCCAATTCGCCAACAAATTCGCTGCGCTTAGCCAAGCAACCCCATGCATCCAACAGCCAGATGCGCCAAACAATGCGCCGCGCTGAAGGAAAAATACTCCACAAATATATTATATAAACGGAGGCTTATACACGTGTACCATCGTAGTTCCTGCACTTATATCCTCCATGCTTCTGTTCAAAGTATTCTGAACTTTAAACATACAAAATTTTAGTTCAGAAACTTTAAAGAGGGTCTTGTAGAAGCAAGGAAAATCTGCTCCATGCGCCACAGTAGTCAACTCCATGTGCCTCAAGGATTGTGGCCAATGCGCCAACAGTCTAAGTTGAGTCTCATGCGCCCGCAGTGCCAACATCTAGGAGTCTCATGCGCCTGTAGTTCCATGCGTCCTCCCACATCTAGGTGTCTCATGTGCCCGTAGTTTCATGCGCCCTCCGACATCTAGGTGTCTCATATGCCCGCAGTGCCAGGCACCCTACAACATCTAGGTGTCTCATATGCCAGCAATGCCATGCGCCCACCTACATCTAGGTATCTCATGTGCCAGCAGTGCCATAATTTCCTATGTATCTATGAATGTCATGCACCCATAGTGCTATGCGCTATTATGATCCTGCCAACTATCATGCGCCTGTAGTGTCATGCGCCATGCAATTCACGTACATACGCCTACGTAATGCCTTATTAAAGGCTATAAATAGTAGGTATTTTCCCACATGTAAAGGACCGAGAGATCCATACACCCGTACATAAAAGAAAGAGGAAGCAAAGCAAGTTGCCTCTACAAGAGAAGGAGATAGAGCGTCGTCGAAGCCTCGTCGACCCCCTCTTGGTCCTGGATTGTCAACAGATTAAAGAAGCCGTTGTAGTGCTCGATCTCTACCGTCACACTTACCCTAGATATTTTTACCATCACACTTACCCTAGATATTTTATAATTAGATTCTCTTGGATAGGGTTTCTATTGTACTCTTTTTTAATTTGCAATAAATAAGAATTATATACCTTAATCGAAAACACAACAATACTTATTATTTTTTCCCGATGTCGACAACATAATTTTTCTGGCTTTGTCCTTGCCATATCGTTCATGCTAATGACCCTCTACCATATTAGTTGCTTACTGTCTTTTGCCATATGGATCAATATTTTTTATGCTTCTACAAGACCCCCTTTAAAGTTTTCAAAACTTAAACAAGTTTTGTAATACTTTGAAAAGTAAGAATGGACGGGATGTCATTTTAGTCGCATGATGTGTCTGTCACATCACTAGTTGACCGCATATTGTGTTTGTAACATGTTCTATCTACCGCATCATATGGCGGCCATGCTATCAAATCTTTCCTTGAGTCATGATCTAACAAAGTCCCGATGCGTATTTTGCTGGATTCAAAACATCGGTTCACTTTGTAACCGCCTTCTATTATAATTTTTGATATGCTGGTTCATGCCTATCAATGTTAGGTTCATCCTGCGGTTTCAGCGCCTAACTTCTCGGGAATCCAAACGCCATCCACAGCTGACTTCGCTTATAAATAGGGGCTCAGGAGGAGACAGGAATACAATTCACTTTCTCATGATGCCTCTACTCTCCCCATGCAGATGTCAAACACAGGTAGTCCCTTCGAGCAATTCGTCGATCCCCTGCCTTTGAAGGTCGATGTCATGCGTGTCTTGACCCGTACCCGGTGTAAGGGTACAAGTCAGAATCAACACCCAGCCTACACCACAGAATCGGCGGTAGAACATTGTTGGGATAATCTATCTAACAACATAATGAGCCACTAACAATATCAATATACTCAATCACAGATCTAAGATAGAAATGAGCGTGAATATGATAAAAGAATAGAATTATCACAATACACTCATGATTCAAATAATAACATCAATGAGTCTGAAGAAAACTAAACAATAAGCTGGAGACAAATCCAGTACAAAGAATCACTAAGATGCTACAAGTTCCGGATCATCTGTCTTAGTCGGGATGAGTCCGTCCCGAGCCAGGATCTCCGACTCTAAGCCCACAACATCCTGAGGCCCGTAATGTGTAGGGTGCCACTTCTTAGTGTCATCTGGGAAAAATATATCCAGTTAGTAAAGAAGTAGAGTATATCTCTAACAACAGTTCTAATCAATAATATAAACTATGTAATAGTAAATAGATGTGAATATACAAGATGCAATAATAGATACAAGAGAGATATACAATAAGGAAATACTTGAAGTTAATACAAGAATGAACAATATGACAATGAACAAGAGTACTAATGACTAAGTGTGTGAGTACTAGCTTTAATATGTGATCGACTTGGGAACTTGATACAAGATTTATGGCCTCGCTAATCATACGTGTGGTGTATGATTAACACTATTCAAGAACAAGACTTGATACAAGGAGGGTATAATCACATATCTATACTATATACTCTCTAACCCCGACTGGTATAGTTGATCCAACCATGGTACGCTATGGCACGGGATTCTCTAAGAAGAGAGCTACTCTTCCCGAGAATAAGTGTCTATACATATACAAGAAGAACAATAAAATAAGGCTTGCACAAGATATACCATATATACCAAGGAATAATATCTCATGACGAGATCCGGATATACTAATTCTTGTAGCCATTGTGTCAAGAAATCATGGCTATCTATACTAGATACAATAAACATAGAGGATATCATAAATGAGAAACTATCGGAGAATGTACTCGCCTGAAGTCCGAAGAATAGTCTCACAGATGTCTGGTACGGTGCCTCAAAGGACTAGCCCACCTCTATCTCTGAGTGATCCAATATAATCCGCAAATGCTCCTCCGGTGTCTTCGAGTATATGAGTATGTCGTCGATGAACACCACCATGAACTTGTCAAGGTACTGATGGAACACCTTGTTCATCAAGTTTATAAATATCGCCGGGGCATTAGTTAACCCAAACGGCATCACCATAAACTTATATTGACCATACCGAGTTCTAAAAGCAGTCTTCGGTATGTCCTCCGGCTTTACTTTTACTTGGTGGTAGTCTGATCTCAAGTCTATCATGGAAAACACCTTGGCACCACTCAACTGATCAAACAGATCATCAATTTGTGGCAAAGGGTACTTATTCTTGATAGTAAGATTATTTATTATCCTGTAATTAATGCACATGCTCACTGATCCATCCTTCTTCGGTACAAACAATACCGGTGCTCCCCACGGTGAAGAACTCGATCTGATAAACCCCTTATCCTACAATTTGTCCACCTGTTTCTTCAGCTCGACTAGCTCGCTATTGTTTACTCTATAGACATATTGTAAAATTGGTTCTGCACCTGGCACCAAGTCTATAGAGAATTTAACATCTAGATCTGGCGGCAATCCTAGCAATTCCTCAGGAAACACATCCAAGAGCTCTGCTTTCAACGGATGCGGTAACTCCTTGTCTTCCACCATAGCTCTACAAAGAATGCCTTCTCCCTACTCTGCAGCTCCTCTATCAAACTCAAACTCTGGATCTCCTGGTAGACCAAACAAAACTTTACCTCCTCTATAATCTATACTAGCACGGTGCCTACTCAACCAATCCATCCTAAGTACAATGTCATAGCTCAAAAGTAGCATTACAAGTAGACATGCACTCAACTCCCGGCCTTCCAGAGTAACTCTTTTATCCTTGCAAATATCATTAACCAGAATAATGCCTCCCCCGGTCATGATCTTGCAAGTCCTAAGCAAAGACTCAGCTACCAAACCATGCTTCAGAGCAAAAAAAATAGATACAAAACTATAGGAAGCATCACTATCAAATATAACTAAAGCTGGAATGGAATTAAGAAGAACAGAACCTGCGATGACATCTCCGATGGGATTGTCCTCCTCGACAGTCATAGCAAACGCTCATCCCTGACGTGCACCTCCCTGATGCTGATGCTGGACATAACGCTGATGTTGGGTCGGAAGCTGTCCCTCAGTTGTACTGCAGGTGGTCTTGCCTGTGCCCTTAGAGCTGGAGTTGCTCCCTGAACTGCATGACGAGGACACTCTCTCATCTGATGCCCTTCGGTACCACAATACAAAGAAACTCCCAACCTCCTCCTGCAAACCTCCTAGATATGGTCGGGCTTCTTGCAGTAGTCGTAAGGAGCTTGCTGTAACTGTCTCTGCTACTGCGATGCCTGGTGAAACGGTACCTTAGCTGGAGTCTGGTGCTGCTGTAGCTGCTGAAAAGGCCTGGACTGGAAATAAGGATGCTTGGCTGATACTGTACTACTGTTGGCCCCCAGAAAAGAATCACAATCTCTCTTGGGCTTTAAACCCAACTCTCGCTCAACCTTGCGTGCCTCCGCAAGTATCTCCGAGTATGTCTCATAAAAAGACGGAATAAGGATCTTCACTTACCAGTTTAGACCCTCGTAAAAACAAATAGCCCAAACTTCCAGCTCTCTCACTAAATACTCTGTAAATTGGCTCAGCCTGCCGAACTCCGCAGCGTATTCCTCCACAGACATGCTCCCCTGAATGAGGCTTTCAAACTGCCTCCCCAAGTCCAACCTGTCTGCCCGAGCGAAGAACTTTTTCTTGAAGAGGTCCTTGAACACCTCCTAAGACTGTCCTGCGTCAACAAGAATTGGATCATTCCTGAACCAAGTGCAGGTGACGTCGAACAGTTGAAGTCCTACCGCCTCAACCTTCAGATCCTTGGAAAGATGGGATACCCTCATAAGATGCTCAATGTCCTCGAGCTAATCATCAGCATAGACGATGCCCTCCATCCCCTTGAAGACCCTAGGCTCCAGCTTCTTAAAGTCCTGAATATTGCTTGGCCAAAGCTGGGCAACCTGAGGAGAAACCTGCTGTTGGACCGGAACTCCTTTCTCGACTACGGAACGAATAAGCCGATGAGCACTCTCGGTGCCCTACCGCAAGATATCGGCCTATCTCTGGTGTCCTTCAGACTGAGCCCTCTGTGCCTCCAATATCTCGTGAAACATTATGAATATCTGCGTCGCATCTGCTGGCACGAAAGGTGGAGGTGGAAGTCCCTCAGATACAACTGGCACAGTCCCCTGAGTAGGTAGTGGACCTCCGAAAGCAGCTGACACTCCAATCACCAAAGAAGTGACTGGTGCAGGCCCTCGCGATATCGCAGACCTCTCAGAAGCTGTTCTCCCCTGCTACGATATAGTCTTAGGCGGCAACCTGAGACAAAGTAAAAGAAAGAATCAATATGGCATGTAAGATACTCAAAGAAAGGATAATTTAAAGATCAAGTATCAATATCAAGGAAGAATGGTTGAATCAAAAGAATTTTTCCTAAATGTGATTGAGTATTCTCAGCCTATAGCCTATATCGTATATTCTGAAACAGGCTCGTAATAGCACTCAGTTCAGAGCACCACTATAAATCGCACTAATTGCGACCTCGAAGGACCTGTATAGGCCACCGCTAAAAATGTGTCATAACCCGCACCAGGTGTAAGGGTACAATTAGGGAACCACGCCCAGTCTACGTCATAGAATCGACGGTAGAACGCTGTTTGGATAATCTATCTAATAATATAATAAGCCACCTACAATATCAATATACTCAATCCCAGATCTAAGATAGAAATAAGCACGAATATGATAAAATAATAGAATAGTCACAATACACTCATGAGTCAAATAATAACATCAATGAGTTTGAAGAAAACTAAACAATAAGCTGGAGACAAATCCAGTACAAAGAATGACTAAGACGCTACAAGTTCTGGGTCATCTTCTTAGTCGGGATGAGTCCCTCCTGAGCCAGGGTCTCTGACTCTAAGACCACAACATCCTGAGGCCCGTAATGTGTAGGGTACCACTCCTCAGTGTCATCTAGAAAAAATATATCCAGTCAGGAAAGGAGCAGAGTACATCTCTAACAGCAGTTCTAATTAATGATACAAACTATGTAACAGTAAATAGATGTGAATATACAAGATACAATAATAGATACAAGAGAGATATACAATAAGAAAATACTTGAAGTAAATACAAGAATGAACAATATGACAATAAACAAGAATACTAATGACTAAGTGTGTGAGTACTAGCTCTAACATGTGATCGGCTTGGGAACTTGATACAAGATTTATGGCCTGGCTAATCATACGTGCGGTGTATGATTAACACTATTCAATAACAAGACTTGATACAATGAGGGTATGATCACATATCTACACTACATACTCTCCAACCCCGACTGGTATATTGGATCCAACCATGGTACGTTATGGTACAGGATTCTCTAAGAATATAGCTAGTCTTCCCGAGAATCAGTGTCTGTACATGTACAAGAAGAACAATGAATCAAGGCTTGTACAAGATACACCATATATACCAAGGAATAATATCTCATGATGAGATCCGGATATACCAATTCGTGTAACCATCGTATCAAGAAATCATGGATATCTACACTAGATATAATGAACATAGAGGATATCATAAATGAGAAACTATCATAGAATGTACTCGCCTGAACTCCGGTGAATAGTCTCACAGATGTCGGATACGGTGCCTCAAAGACCTAGATAAGGAATATAATATCAATACAAGGTTTCAGAATAAAAATAAGTTAAACTAGTCAACATCTAGGTCAAAGAGCCATTTCTAAGTCAAAATAGTCAAACTTGGTAAACTCTAAGTCAAATTGGTCAAACTTGGTCGAACTACCTATTTCTAGGTTGCATGAGTCTATCTCAATGATATTGAGTTCATAAACTATGAAACTAGGTCATACAAGCTATATCTAAGATACTAAGATACCGTATCTCAGGATACGCAAACTAGAGATATAAATTACCATATATGCATATTCAAACAATATTATATATATACTAATTCTAACTATAATACTAAATGAATATCTTGGATTTGAACCAATGCGGTATCATACTGCTAAACCTTCATCTCGATATCCAAATCCAATACCTTGAATATCCTCACTACCTTGACATTTACCTTGGTATCTTAACATAAATGTGAATTCTAGTATATATTAGTTACCCAAACACTAACCCATATGCTATCTTATAGCTAAACTATTTTATCAATTAATATATATCAATACATGGATACATATACTACATACACCAACTATTCTAACAATACATATATACATATATCTAGCTACTAGTTAACTACAAATTGCTAAACATTAAAACTAGTTAACTAGTAATTACCTAGTTGAACATAAAAATCTGATGTCCGCTGATGTAAACTATTGCTGCTACTGCGAGAAGCTACTACTGCTGCTGCTGCAACCACAGAGAGCTGCTGCTGCTGCTTCAATAAGCTGCGGCTACTGCTGCTGAAAGCTGCTGTTGGTAACTGCTGTTGCTGCTTCAATAAGCTGTGGCTGCTGTTGCTGGTAACTGCTGCTGCTGCTTCAATAAGCCGCGGCTGAAAGTTGTTGTTGCTACTGCTGGTAACTGCTGCTTACCGAGCCTCAATCCCCCTTCTTGCATACACACAACAACACACATACGTACACATAGATTTCTTTACATATATATGTACACATAGATATACATACACTTTTTAATATATATATACATATATACCCAAGTAATCATACCCTCATATATACAACGTATATAAAAATAACTATGCACATATAGATATGTACATATACCTATGCAATACTCATATATATATATATATATATATATATATATATATATATATAACATGTAATCAATACAAGTAGATACATAGATATATATTCAACAGTATTTATATATCTATATACATATATACATACATATATATAGATATCTATATACATAAACATAATACTTATACTTCTACATATGAATACATAATTTACCAACAACTAAGAAAAAGGAAGTTGGATCTAGAATTGAAATACAACAAACACGTGGAGTGCATCGCACCCGTATCATACTAGATCTATGATACGCCTGCGACATGAGTCCACCACACAACCAAACGTACCCCGAAGATCCCGAGCAAGTCTAATATATTATTTATGAACAATACAAAGAGTCAAACATATATCTTCGTGTCCGTATCAAATTATGACATGCACAAAGTCCCATATCGGAGGAAAAACCCCCAAATCAACACGTATCACCAAATTATTGGGATACGACCTACACGTACCCAATTATAAAAATAACACTAGCCACAAATACACAAACACATGCCAAGTTGATCTATAGGACCAATTGACAACTACAACAAGTGTCAATCTCGGAATTCCTCCAAAATTGACACAAAAAATACTATAACTTTCTCAATATGCCTCTTATGAACTCAATTCCAAATCCTATGGGTAGCCTATGCATATGGGTTGATTTCTCATGGTTAAATCTCAGATTTAAAACCTAATTTAGGGGGAAAAACTAAATTGTATCTATTGGGAGATGGATTCCCAATGCAACCTTCAAATTTGATAAAATTGGCCTCCAACTTCTAGATCCTTGCTCCACTTTGTAGATCCTTGCTTCCTCCTTCTAGATCCTTGCTCTACTAGCCTCCAATAGTGATTTGGGAAAGAATTGTGATAAAATTTGGTAGGGAAATGATGTGGGAATGAAGGAATTTGATTGAGGGAAATTAAAGATATAGATTTGAAATAAAAAGAGGAGAGAGAAACTTTCCTCCTCCTTTAAGTAGGCCGGCCCACTTGCCCCTCGCTTAAGCTACTATGTAATTTCGATTATAACCCTTGGGGCCTCTCATGAATAAGTATTTAAGGAGGGAATGTTCTAGTCTAATGGTTTTAATTAAATTAACCATCCTCCTAATCAATGGGCTTCTAGTTGGGCTAAATTCTAACTAATCAATACATGTTGGTCCATGAGTCTAAACTAAACTAGTTAGGTCCACTAACACAAGTCTAATCAATAATATAACATCTAATAATAATTAAATAATACAATAAATAATTATTCACATGCATAATATTTATTTAATTATGAAATGACTAAAATACCCTTTTCTAGAAAATGTGGTAGTAACAACGCACCAGTACCGAAATAAGGAGACGGACATGGCCAGCTATCCCGTATAATGTACTATATATCGTATAGCGATAACAGTTATAATAAGACAAGGGGATGCATGTTACAGTCAAGTTTTCTATGGTCAAGGACTTCTATGTCTCAATCATTCAAACAAGAAACAGTAAACATAGAGCATATATGATAAAGCAATAAGGCATCCCAAATACTTTCTTAAAATATTCTAGAGACCAGTTATACAAAATAAGAAGCTGGGAAAGTATCAAAAGTACATACCAGTGATCAAATGCAGTCTGATTTCATATAATCATGTAAGGAGACTAATATTAAAATGTGTCAGCTAACATGTGCAGGTGGCTAAATGCCCAAAAGAAGTAAATATACAATGATGAGCAGGAAAGAAGATGACCCATTCGTTATCCTCTGCGACCATGTTCCTGGTACGTGCCATGTGTTGGGGATAGTACGCTGGATCCTTGGGTGCAGGCTCAAGACTGGCCATGGAAAAGCATTAGCATTAGACCCCAAATAGCAAGTACCACAAAGGAAGCAAGAAATAGAGAAAAAAAACCTGAGAAAATAATTATATAATAATATATAGGTTCAGTGTCATAACTTAGGTACATGGCATATCCTAGCACAAAGGCCCAACCCTACAACCAAACAAGGATAAGGGTTTAACCATCACACTATGATAGTCCATTTTCCTAGGCTACTAACCGAATAATACATTCACAACCAAGTCAATTTTCTTATATCGACCAATCACTTGTACGACTTACTATTTTGTGGAGTCTGAGGTTATCTAAAAAATAATACATAATAGGTATCCTTAGATCACTCCGGTGCCGAACATAACTAACCGAGCCAAATAAAGAATATATAGGCACTTGCATGATGCACCAGTTCCCAATAAGGCCACTGTGTTAAAAATAATTTGTATCAGCACGGATAAAGTATTCAAGTCCAATTATCAATTATATACTAGGTCACATGAATTAAGATCATATTGTAACATGAAGCTTCTGTCATGCACATAGCCGGTTAGTCACTATCCACTTAGTCTGGTTCATACTAAAATCTCAGTTAAACTCATGCCATGTTCATAGCCAATCTTATCTCATGGTCATGTCTAGTACGAGGTCTCTGGTTACTAAATCTATTCTTCCTCCAATCATAACAAAAGCATTAACCCAAATATAAACGACAAGGAATAAGAAAATATTTATTCAAACAATCAAGGTTGCATGGGTCTCTAGGCCATATGGGAAGTCCTGGCTGCATATGTCTCTAGGTCACAGGGGAAGTCATGGCCGCATATGAAGTCAGGGTCACATGAATCTACTTGGCCTTATCTGAAGTCAGGGCCGCATACTCAGGGTTAAAGTCTACTCCTTGGGACAAGTGTTGAAATGGCGGCCAATAAAGAAGTGTGCCAATAAAGAAGTGTCAATGATGTGACATACAGTGATTGATGTAACTGATATAGAAATTTAATAATGTGTGTCAGAGATAAAGGATAAAGTCAAAGAAATAAGTGCCAATGGTTCAGAGTCATGCGTCCAAGAAAGGTGGCCGCATGCTCTGTTCACCGCATAAGGTCACTTGGCCGCATATGCTCCTTGGACTTAGCAAATTTCTCATTCGTTCAGCGAGTGAGAACAGAAGGAGTTCAAAGACACTTATGTAAATAAGCAGTCATGCTTCCAACAAGATGGACGCATGTTGTCAGTAAGTGACAAAGAGTTAGGCCGCATAACCATCTCAGGTCGCATAGTACTCTCATCCTTATAGCTCGCTGGCCTCATATGAACTTCATCTTATCCAATAGCAGGTTTGGCCAAGGCGGAAGCTCCAAAAATCCAAAAATTATTTTGACGATTAAATCCTCATTTTAATTCCAAATCAAGTGAACCCAAAGCCAAAATGCTTAAAATTGAAAGCTCTATCATGTAGCAAAATTAAGTTTTCAAAAATACGTATTTAATAGATCAAAATCAAGAGAAACTCATAGTAACCATGAAAACCCAAACTTAAAAATGTAGATCAACTCAATTTTATCTATCAAAATCGAGAATTCCAAGTTCTAAAAGTTCTTAGAAACACATAACAAATATAATAGACCAATAATATAGAGGAGTTTTTCTATTTTTCATGCAAGGTGTACGTGCCTATGGAAAAGCGGAGGGAAAACTAAAGAGAGAGAATAAGAGGTTGGCTTTTATATGGTAGGGTTGAGTAAATTCTAACCAATTAATTCATGTTGGTCCATGGATCTAAACTAAACTAGTTAGGTCCACTAACACAAGTCCAAAAAAAAAAACTAACATCTAACAACAATTAAATAATACAACAATTAATTATTTATCATGTACAATATTTAATTAAATATAAAATTACTAAAATACCCTTTCCTAGAAAATATCGTAGTGACAGTGGAAGCGTAACACCAGCATTCTTTGGGTTGAATCCAGCTTGGCCGCATCGGACTGCGACAATGTCTTCCCAAAAGAGGAGAAGTTGGTCCCCAACAGAGTCGCCATCTTGTCCGCCATTGCAAGTTTTGAATGTTGAAATAACAAACAAAGAAGTATAAATAGATCCTAAACAAAAAATCTAAGTACAATATTTTGATCTGGGTAGTGACGATGGAGCTTGAATGCTATAGTGTCTCATTTACTCCATTGATGGTCTGATGAGGGAATGAGGAGGCCCTCTTCTCTTCTCTCTCCTGAGCTTGTGTGCACATACGTAGTTAGACGGGGGGAATGTAGGGTATGCTACCCTTGCTATTTGTAGCCATCCTGCAGACGGGCTATAGGTGACGCATATGCTTCTGTTTGGTGGCCACATAGGACTCCTTCAACAGAATGCCGTTGTAACTGTAATCCGAATATTCGAACACGAGTACGTGGGACGTCTAACCTACGCCGCAGCATCGGTGGTAGAATATTGTCTAGGTCAACTCTAACTAACTAAACATCTGGACAATATATATATATATATATATATATATATATGGTACCTGTCAATCATCTCAATTTCAAAAGGAGAAATAATATGGTATCTCACAAATGTAACTGTACTCAATCATAATGCAAACTAAGGAAGATAGAGCATGAATGGATTAATGAAGGAAAGAAT